>CAEGAE010055643.1:0-10524 GCA_903067095.1 Girardinus metallicus | reverse complement strand
CAAAAACCCGGACATTATCATGACTCAATAAAATCCTCCCAGGCCGAACTTGAAAACTGGACGTTATGCTGCTAACATTTAGCTTTCGTCAACAACTCGGGCGGAAATGAGAACGTAAATAAAGTCCCGGCCGGAACACTGTGCGCTAAATAATAACACATAATATAACGAGGCTTCGAGGCAGATCAGTTTTCCTCGAGGAATTTTAATAATCGAGGTACTCGAATCACCCGAGGAATCGTTTCAGCCCTAGATTTGAATTTATTGGGTAAACTATATGTCCAACAAGGCATTCCCTTTAACCTTTGAATTCCTTGGGTTTCTACATCATGAACAGCAGAATATTTTGGGCCTGGACCTGGTGGTTCAATTTCAAATAAGTACCATCATCTTGTGGTATGCTATAAGATGAGAATAGCTAAAAAGCATAACATTATGTGCGATGAATTCCTGAAATCAACTTCTAAATTTAACCAAGTTTATTCTGTACGTTTGCCTGTTAGAAAAAATGTTGGCATAATTAAAATGTTAATTTTGAAGCATTAGGAATAATTGTTGCCTTTTTTTTTTCAAATAAGGATAAATAAATCATGTTGTACATTTTTTTCTTCAAACTTCTGTATTAGATTTTACCTCATATTCAGCCATGCGTAATCTGAAATGGCTTGTCAAGTCGCTCATTTATTTTGAAACAGCATTTGCATATTTCCTGGCTGATTGACTCTTTAATAGTAAAATCCAGTCTTGAACTATTTATTTAGGGATGCAGTTGGAATTTTTATTTTGAGTACTTGGTTTATCAGTCTCCTATTGTTTTAGAGGTGCTGCTGTTATGACTCGTTCTGTCCATCTGGCAAGCCAGTCATTGCTTTCTGACCGTGGCCCGTCACAAATCACTACCACGCCATGTCTCCACACAACATGTAGGGTCCAAGACAGAAAATCAATGGGTCCTAATGGGCTTCTCCATCAGTCCAAATATCTGAAGTTTTATGCTTGATGGTGGAGACAAAGGTGGTGAGGAGGATTTTCAGGATAAGGTGATGGAGGCAGGTTCTAAGGTCATGTGAGGACGGGCTTCATTCCATAAATGTGCTTTGAGACTTGTGTGTTTTAATTAAGTTGATATTGAGGCAGGCAACTTTCAAAAGATAGTAAAACAATGTAAAGGCAGTATTAAGGGGGAAGAAAAGGGAAACAAATCGTTATTGCCATTTCATGTTTTTCAACGTTCAGTCAGAAAAAAAAATCACTTTAGTAAAATTAAAACTCAAAATGTTCAGTAATATAATCAAGTTTATATGTAACTACATAACCAAATATAAATATATTTTGTTGCAGCCTTCCCTGTTTCATTGTAACTCTCAGAAATCAACCAATAACTCCCTTACATGAGTGATATGTTTTTCCTTTTATCACTTTGAAAAGGACAAATGGACCACTTTGTACTGGTATACACTAAAGAAATCAAAAATCACAAATTACTCATTGAAATATTGCTGGCACTCATAAAAATGATAGATTATAAACTTAGAAAATGTTTAGTTACCTGAATAGTCAGTTTTGTTGCAAACATTTTTATTTTTACATTCCCTGACTAAATGTTTTAAACTTAGCAGCTGGGCTTTTCTATATTATTTGAGAAAACCCCACTGCAGTAAAAAAAAAAATATATATATATATAAAATAATTAAATAGAACACTAAATAAATAAAAATCTTCTTTAAAATTCCTGAGGGAATTCTTAATTTAATGTAAAATACCAGCCTAATAGGTTTGCAATCATTTTAGACATTTCTAAATAGACACAGTTTTTGTGATAAAACAAGCAACTTCTCAACAAATTTTTAGGGTACTGTCTTTTTTTTATTTTTATTTTCTATCTAAGCTACCAATAATGAAAGTAGAACAGGAGAGACGAAATAAATATATAGGCAAATTCTAAATATCCAATTACTAGGATACTATGTTTAATTGTTTCATCATTTGAATATTACAACATAAGAATATTCACCTTGAGCAAGGTTAAACGGGTTTGTCTGGAGACTTTGAGTACAAAATATGTTTCTGGAAAAAACAAGTGTTTTTAACAACTCGGGGTCTAGCTCAGTGTCATATTTTAGTTGTCTCCCCAGTAATAGCTTACACTTACTTCACCGGTTAAAGTTACATGCAGGATATTGTGGCATGAGACTCATGGGTCTTACTAATAAAAGTACAATGACCATTTTTAGGTTTGCCAAATCTTGTTGAAAAGTGATTTTCTTTTTCTTTTTCTTTCAGTGGCTGACTGCAAGGTTATTCTGGATGGCCTGCAGAGGTATGGCCCCACACCAATGTATCTACCTGTCAGCTACCAGATCCTCAATGCTGAGTCAGCATTCTTCTTACTGGAGGCAAACCAGGACATAATGAGGAACTCCAGCCTCCAAGCTCGAACAGAGTCCTTCTTTATCCATCAAGCTCGGCAGATGCCCTTTGTCAATGCTAGCTACGGGCCACTCTCTGTCCAGCAGCCTGTTCCTCTGGAGATGCTACAAATACTGCCAGGGCCATTTAATGCACCATCCCTCACTTTATCAACAGCGCCAACATCGGCAACCTCTTCGCCTCTGTTTACATTCAACTGGAAGGTCCACACATACATCATCAGTGAGCAGATTCATCCCAGTTGGCCAAAGGTTCAGGTGTTGTTCTACATTGCAGGCAGGGACTGGGATGATTACAGCACCGTCCACAAGCTACCTTGCGTCCGGATGTTTGCTTTTCATGAGACACAAGAGGTGCGAGGCACATGCAGACTAAAAGGTGAGCTAGGGATTTGTGTTGCTGAGCTGGAACCTCTGGCCAGCTGGTTCAGCCCGCCAACTGTGAGGCCCGGCAGGCAGCGGGTCTCAGAGCAGGCTCAGGGCACTCCTGTGGAGCTCTACTACATAATTCAAACCACGGACAGTGGAGACTGCAGCTCAGAGGACTCCAGAAAGGGCAGCCCAGTTCACACAGAACAGCAGAGGCCTTTGGGCTACTTTGCAGGGCATACACCTATGCAGCGCATTGGGAGCGTCAGACTGTTGCAGCCATTATCTGAGCTGAAGTTGGACAATAACTTTGTGGTGATGGCCCCCTCTAAACCCATAAGACAGAGAGAGACGGTCTCGACTTTTCTGGCTCTGTCCACACTTTCATCTGTGCAAATTTTCACCCTCAGGTGAGTTAGATTCCTAATATACTCTAAGATTGTGTTAGACAAAATGTTGAATCTGCATTTTTTTTTCCCAAGCAATCACAGTTTGAAGGTTGTGACTTTTTTTTTTTTTTTTTTTTTTGTGGTTTGGAAACTTTTCCTATAGCAGATTGTTCTTTAAGTTTAAGTAGAATAGAGAATTCATTTCTAGTTCTGGTTTTCTAAAAATGCTTTGGGAACGGCTTTTGTTTTTTCACAAGTCAAATGTTCTTCCTACATTATAGCTCTTCAGCTTCTTTGTTCATCAAGTTAGTTTAATCTTTTTCAAAAGCAACATGCAACAGATATTAGAAAACTAGTTATTAACTGGGTAAATGTTCTAGGTCTGGTTCAACACAATCTAAAATGTTGGCTATATTAATTCACAGCAAGACTGAAAACTCAAATGGGATATGATGGCTTGTGTCTGGATTCATTTTATTGCTAGTGGTTTGGAGTACATTAAAGCTTAATCTGGAATAGCTCAGATCTCAGTCCTATTCAAACAGTTTGGATGATGCTCAAAATATAGGCTAGTCATTGCACTCGTAATGATTCCGTTCGATTCTCGCCTCCTTTCAGTGCTTCGTCTGTGACTTCTCCCATTGACTTTGATTTCTTCCTGAGGTTGCTTACAGTGCAAACACTTTCTAGTAAGCTTCATCAAGGTGGCACATGTCATGGCCAAATGGGATTGGGTAAAATGTAAAACTACAACAGAGCCACCATGCCTTCAGCAAGCTATTCTTCCTCAATAAATACAATTTTTTACTTGCTCTGTTGTGATTTTTAAAATTTCCTGAAGTTATATTTTGTTATTAATGCATCCTGGAAAAAGAACTCTTTAAAAGCTCTTTAAAAGCCCAAGATTAACATCACATTCACACCAATGCTGAGTGGTTTCAAACTTCTGACTGACACTGTATCTTGTGCAACAGTAAATAAGACTTAATTAAACAATGTTTGAGACCACATTTTTGAAGAGTTTCACATTGCAGGAGATTAACTGTCTCTTAGTATTCACCATGTAAGAGAAAAATTTAATGGATCAATATCTTACTGAGATAGTTTGACTTCATAACAACTTCCCCAGTCATTGTTCATCACATTAAGAATGGTTAAAATAATCAAAGCCACATATTTGAGTGTCTGTAGTTTGTTTTGCTTGGATAACACTTTAGTTACACCTTAGTGATTCCTCTTATATACTCTTCTTCTTGTCATATGCAGTAATTTTCTAAATTGCACATTTGTCACCCTCAGGTGAATTAGATTCCTAAATATAGGACTCACCTGTTTTTTTTTTTGTTTTTTTTATCTTATTTGACTAAAGAGAGGTGCAACAAAGTATGACACATTGAGCTTACTCTGCACCAAATTACTATTCAAAGTGACTTTAATTGCTCCATGTTGTTTGATGCAAATTAAGGTATAAGGAACATGCATTTCGGCTTGGCTATCCTCCTTCCTGCAATCTAAGTCATGGCAGATGAATCAGTTAGCAGCGTCGAAGTGAAGCTGCGACAGAGGGCTTTGGCAATTTGTCAACGTTGGGTGAGCAGGAAATCTGCCAAAAAGCCTCATTGGTTTTTGTCTCACACCAATGATGATGAACTCCCATGAAGTATTAGTGCTCCTACTGTGTGTTTGTCACATTTATCAGCGTGAGTACAAATGGAAACTTTAAAGGCGATATTCCGCCTTCAGTTCCTCTTTGCACCAGTTTTGCACCCCAATTGTTTTTAGAATTTTTTTTTTTTGTTTTTCCTCTGGGAGAGCAACAGCTTAAAATTCATAAGAAATATCTCATTAGTAACCAAATGCTCAGATATCAAAGTGTTTGAAAACCCATGTAATTTTACACTGCTTTGTGGCTATCGTACCAAAGTTTGTAAGAGGCATATTCTATGATGGTTGATGATTCCTTGCTGGCTTTGCCATGTGTTGCTTTCACCTTCAGCGACAAAAGCAGGGGTTTAGGTAAGTTTCCCCTGATCCTGTACTTTTCATCACATAACTTTTAAAGCTCATCATCTTTCCATGATGATGATGATGATGTATATTCATACTTGGTATCACAAGAGGTGGTTCACAGAGGAGTGTCTGTGCTGTTTTTGATTCTGTGTTGTTAAGCAGTGATGTTATTCCTCCTCCTTTCATTGCATGTATTTGCACACTGTCAGCCAATGTTTGCTTTTGCTGTAGTGTGGCTGTGTTTGTGGACAGCTTAGTTTAAGTAGCTTTGGTGTGCTTCTCTCAGCTGCTCAGGCTTCATTAACTATTTATGGATTACTCGCTTCCTTCCCCACTATCTTTACTTCACGTCTTATCTATTCTCTACCTTTCATGTAATTGTTTAACTTGTGACAAAGGTATAAGAATTTCTTTTTATAGCCTTTATTCATACCAATGCTGCTGTCAGATGGTATCAGTAGAGTTTTTCTTCAAAATTGAACTTCCCTGTCTGTGGGTTTTCACTGTATAACTACATGCTGGACAAAATATTGCAGTCTAGTGTTCCTTTTCTTCATACTGCAGAACTTCAACCATGATCAAAGGGCTACAAAATTTATGCATTTGAAATCAAGAATCATTTATGCAATGAATCAGTTTGCTGGGTTTGCTGTTTTGAGAGTAGTACATTTTGTACGTAAAAGCAAGCATATACAGTGCCTCTGAAAAGCGTCAATTTTTAAGTCCTGTCACTGATTTTTAACTGAATTTTAACTTATGTTCCATGCTGACGAAGTAATACACTTTGATCTAAACTATTTTTCAAGTCATTTGCACCCTCTGTAGTATGTTTTGTACCAGGGCTGCCCTTTATTTAACTCCATTTGAGAAACTTCCTTGTTCCCATCAAACCAAATTATCCCCAATTACCACTATTTTGTAAAGACCAGCGAAGCACCTGTTTTATATTGACTATTACCTGAGCTTTGATTCTCTGGAGCTCCCCCAGACTCACCATGGACTGAGCTGTCTGGCTGCTTCACTGATACAGGCTGCCCTAACGCCGCCATACTCTTTATAATTTTAGTGAAAGCGTTTGGTTGGATTTTGTTCAGGAGTACTGGAGTAAAGTATGACAAATGTAAATGAATGTCACAATTTTTCATATGTTTATATTTAAAACATTTCGGGGAAAAAATTTATCATAATCATTCCAATACAATTCATGAAGATTTTGTGATTATGACAAAATATGAAAAGGTCCTAGGGCTGGAAGCAGTATTGCCCCTCTGTTCTTTCTTCTGCAGTGTTCATCATAATGTGTACATTTTCTGAGAATACAATTCTCCACTAAGGCAAATTTTCTTCATTATGGTTCATATGGTGGAGAGGTTTTCAGAAAAGAAAACATGTGCATCCTTGCACTCCAGCAAGCCTTCTTGAAATTTGCTCCGTTAGACAGATTAAATAAACAGAGAAATCTGTCAATGTGTTCTAAAGGGTTCCATTTCCAGCAGGATCACAAAATTGAAAAATGTGAGAAGATTTTTGGGTCACTGCAATTATTTCAGGCTCGGCACGTCAATTTTCAAATAATAGAGAGAAAAGTCAAACAAAACAAATGGAGCATGGTAATTGTGATTTATTTTATAGTTTTCCTATTGAGTCACATACATCAACATTGTCTCTATTATTCGTTTTAAGAAGATTCAAGCTTTGATATATGTCTGTTTGCAAAACAAGCAACTGAATATTCAACAAAAAAACATGACATTTATGGGTTATATTGCTTAAAATACTAAGCACACATCCTGCCATGAGATGACTTTGCAATGGAGTGTTATGTTACAGATCACTAAGGTGGCTCATGACTGAGATGCTGTATTGTGAGCCTACAGCTCTTTGCTGTGATGAGTTTATCGCTGTGGAGGTATTTTCTATATAACATTGTCAATTTATGTATTTTAATGCATAAAATACATAAATACAAATAATAAATATATTATTCATTATGAAGATAAATAACATATAATTTTATTTGATTGGATATTATTTCCTGAAGCCCCGACCCCATTAAGGGACAAGGGTGAACAGAAAATGGATGGATGGATGGATTATTTCCTGAAGCATATGTATTACTCTCAAAAAAATGAGGGCATTTACTTTCATTCTTATTTTGGTTTATACCAGTTTTTTCTTCTAAAATATTACAAATTATGACCGATTAAACCCGAAGAACTCCAAATGATGTTACAATGGCGGATGTTATTTAGTAGTCATATAACCACAATGAGCTATTTGTAGACAGTAGAAAATCACATGAAATAATTTCCTTCTAAAGTAGATGCAAAGTGTCACTCCAATGAAAATGAATGGACACATGACTAGTATGAAACTTCCTGCATCAGGGGTTCCTTTTGTTCTGGAAAAACTTGTGTAGGGTAGGAAAAGGGCAGTAGCATCTTACATTTTGCTCTTTTTTGCTGTCGCTTTTATTCTAAAATCTAAAATAAATGTTACACTTTAAGGTATTTTAGCTAAGTGAATATTAACATTTTATTTCACTTTTAATGTAGTCTTCAGATTCAATTCCAAAACAGTCAGTTCTACTTACATAAGTTTTTAAACTTTAAAGCTTGATGAATTATCTAGTGACTTTCTTCATTCTATTTGTTGTTATTAAGTTCAGATTGAAGCTTCGGCCTCCACTGGTGTTGTTTATTTACAACACCAGTGGAGACAGACCAAAGTGACAGACTGGTCGCTTTTTATAAGTATTTGTTTTTTATATTTAAATATAACACTTGCAATATTTGACCAAAAGCAACTTTGTAAAAGTGCTTAATATATCAACTATGACACTTGAGCCCCTGAAACTTTCAAATTACATCTGCTGTTTTGCTTTTCTGGTGATTTTATTGTATTGAACAATCCAGAAACTACATTGACTCCCACTCTACTTCTAGAGCCCAATCGTTTTTTTTTCAACCGTTTGAGGGAGAAGGAAGTTTATCTTGCGAGTTTAGACACATTTTTACATCTGAATGATTCATTAGTCAGAGTTAATTGGCAAACAAACTAACTGAAAATTCAAGGTAATGGACTGTAAATGACAGGACAAAATTGCGAAAACGATGCAATGGATTAAGGAAAACATTGAAAGGGTGCAGAAGGCATTTCGAAGTAGTAATCACTTATGTAGAGTTTGCAAAAACTTTTTAGCTATGCGGGAGAGTCTCCGGCAGGTCCTTTTTTAAACCTAGTAGGACAATGTACTCACTTGCTGCAGATTTAAGTAAAGCTTTACAGAAACTTCCTACTATCAGTCAGAATTATTTATGTGTTTTATTTATCTGTATTTATGTCAGTCTTTAATCTTTATATTGTGAGTTAATCCCTTTTATAAAGTTTAGTGCAGCTGGACTTCCCACGTGGGTTTTTATTTTGGGATGACATCCTGAGATTATCACTGGCTTCCATTTAGGCCTCTTCAAAAACTTTCTGGACACACCCTGCTCAGCAGTCTCAAGAAGGCATTTAATATCAGCATTAATACATTTTTACATTTTGAATATGATGCATTGAAATAAAATTCACTTAAGGGGTTAAACACAGCGGTGTTACACACATTAATAATTATTGTAATTAATTCAAACTCTTGTTTGTTCTGCTTTCCTTGCTCTTCTGTGCTACAATCTGGTCAGCTTTCATGTAGCACAAAGTACAACATAATGTAAAGCCATTCAGCTAAATACAGAGACCTGTTGAGGAAAACTCTTACAAGGGAAGAGGAGATTTAAATCCTAAATGTTTCACTTACAATCTTTCACCTAAAATATTGTCTCCAAAACCAACACAACTACTACAGACATTAGTCACTAAGTTGTTGGACACCTGCCACATCAACATGTTAATTCATCGCAGAGATTTTCTTTTATATATATATATATATTTTTTTTTTGGTGACATATTTATCACACTGCAAAGGCCAGCAGTTTTCAAGATTTATTTTAATAATACATTTGCAACGTTACAGGAGAAGCACGTGTATCAATATGTGTGACAATTTAAAGTTTTTCATTCGAAAATGTTAAATTACGTTGGTAATTTCAGAGACATGTTTTCACAAACAGTGCCTCAAGCCCCCTCTAACGGAAATGTAAAGAAGAAATTGGTACCTTAAGCCTCTCACATTAGTGTTTTTTTTAAATTTGTTTTTTATCTTGGTATCATAGCCAAATTAGCTAAAATCATGGGATTTCTGTATTGGCCACTTTTATTGCATGGACCATTGGATAGTTGGCTGTATTTGATCTTATCTAGACAGATATTATGCAATTATTTTACATTTAATTGCAGGTTTTTAGTCCCAGTGCCCTGATAACCAAGTAGACAGTGATGAATCTTTAAATCCACATTTTGTACTTGCAGATACACGTACACGAACATCCCTCCCGCCCCCACACACACATACACGCATACATAAATCTGTAGAGTTGCCCTGAACCAGCTAAAAGTCACGCTGTGTTTGTCATGTTAAAGTCTCCCTTAGGAATCAGTAATTCCCTGCCTCATTAGGTAAGGGGTGAGGGGCGTAACAGGTTGCTAAAAGATTCTCAAGCTACTCCTTATTCAACATGCAAATGAAACCACTATTTCCTCCTCACCAAATTAACAGGCTTTTCTAAAGATAAATTGCCCGAGCTGTATTGTAATTTTGACTAAACAATCCAACATATTTCCACTAAACCCCTCAGGGGGCAGAATTGCTGATGAATGCAAATTAATTTCTAAAATGTGAGTGTAAAGGTAGAAGTATGAGATTTTTAAAACTGTGCCAGTCAAAAATAAGTTGTTTCATTTTCGGATTTAGCAGGTTAGCAAGGCAGAAATGTTAATAGATCCAGAAAGATTGGTCATATTTGACATCATGCAAGTATGATAAGTAGTCCTAAGCTCATTCAAATTCTGAACAGGGTTCAGATTTACAGGTCCTGTACATCACCTGTTTGCTGTTTTTGGCATTGTTGGATAAAATATCAGCAGAAGAAAATGTTGAAATAAAGATGTTTCCTACAGTGTATTAGATTTATCTTGCCACTCTCGACTGTGATCCAGTTCTTTGTTAAAGGTCACCTGAGATAGGTATGTCTCTTTTCCATTTTCATTCTGTGGTTATCTGTACTTTTTCTTATATTTTATCTGCTGCTCTTTTTTGCTGTCTCTCCCCTAGTTGGTTCTTAACCTTTCCTTCTCTGTATATGCAGTTGTCTTTGTCATTCCCTTATCATCGAAAGTATAAGGGAATGACACCCAAGCACACATCCATTTATATATATTTATATATA
>CAEGAE010055634.1:0-50614 GCA_903067095.1 Girardinus metallicus | reverse complement strand
ATTATTATTATTATTATTATTATTATTATTATTATTATTATTATTATTATTATTATTATTATTATTATTATTATTATCAGTCATCAGAATTTATTTCCTTCCTGTCAAATTTAGATTTGTAGATTCGTATAATAAAAAATGTTGTTGAGAACTGGACAGAACCAAGACGCCGAGGGTCTGACCAGGAGCTCCAGAGTTATTCCAACTCATCCCGCCCCCTTACGATATTGTCCTTCCGGCTTTCCGTACTGGGAAGGGAGAAGGGATTTTTGGGAATTAGCGTTTTCTCCTGTGAAACAGCGTCAACAAGTAATTTGTTCGCCTCGTTTTTGTTTCAATACATTTCCCAGAAGGCAACGCATTCCATATGTATTTGTATTTCTAACGCTCCACTGTAGCGTTTAGCTGCCTATAACGGTAAATTACGGCTATTTGCACCAGCTAACTTGGATTTAATCGCTGGTGATCGAGAAGGATATTTTGCTGGAAAACTAGATTTCCACACAAAATGTTTTGAAGCTCGGGGATATCATATCTGATGATCATGTCTGCTAATTTGTTAAGTGAGAGAGGTAACATTAAATGCACTGATAGTGTTTACAATAATGAGAGCTGATATTTTCTATTAAATTTATTTTTATAGCTGCTATATGCTGTTTGCCTCTACTAGCAGGACATAATAAGAGCCGTATGAGTCTGTAGCTACACATTTGGTGGTCATTTAAAAAGGTGTTATTTGCTAATGGAAAAAGAAGAATGTATTTCTCAGTGGCACAAAACGAGGGACAGGTCAACAGTACGAAACCGGAAGGTCTTCCCATCTCCAGAGCAGACTCATCAATCTCCAATCACTCCAGAATCAAAGATCAAACAAGATGACATCCCCTGCTCAAATGGATCATCTGGTGATTTTTCAGCCAGAGCAAGTGTTGATTCCCCAAACCAATTGCTTCTCATTGTAGTAATAGGACTGTCTTTTGCTACACGGCTCTATAAGTTAACAGAACCCCCTCATGTGTGGTGAGTAAAAGTCTTAACCTCCTCTATGTTAGTACACAACTTCAGCATGTTTGAGTAAAGTGTCCTTTGTGTTTTAGTTGGGATGAAACTCACTTTGGAAAGATGGGAAGCTACTACATCAACAGAACTTTCTTTTTTGATGTGCATCCTCCTCTTGGAAAGGTGAGCTGGTTGAGTTTTAGTTTTATAAAGATTTCAGAGATCCCACTTCACCTCTTCTCCTTCATTTTTAGCCCTTAATCCTACATATGTAAGGGCCTGGGTCTCCTAATTGTTTCTATAGAGCAGCAGGAGAGTAAAAGATCAGAGCATTCTTGCATTTAAAAATGGAAACCATTTTCTGAGGTTAATTCATTCAGTCAGGATTTAGATAGACCAACACAAGGTAACATAATTGTGGAGTGGAAGGAAAATGATTTGAGTCAATATTTTGAAGAACCACCGTTAACTGCACTTAAAGGTTTGAGTCTTTAAAGGCATATTTCTACCATCTTTGAACATCTAGAACTTTATATCAACTTTTGTTCTCAAGGTATTTGATTTGATTTCATTTTCAGTTGTTCTCCATTAGCAAAGGACAACAGAGCATTGCATATCTTTCTTTAAAATGCGTTGGAGTAAAAAACAAACACAAAAAAACTATAATATGTTACTGTTGTGGAAGGGGGTGAAATATTAGCTTCTTGTAAGGATCGCCTGTTTCTCAGTAGAAGATCTTAACCACAACCGATAGTTAAAATAGGATGAAGGAAAGTGGTTTGGGTAACCCTTGGAAATGGGATTGGATCTTCTTGTGAACCTGCTGCGTTAATGTGTCGATCTCTCTTGCAGATGCTGATTGCTCTTGCTGGTTATATGACTGGCTACGATGGCACCTTTCCTTTTGTAAAGCCGGGAGACAAATATGAACACCACAACTACTGGGGAATGAGAGGGGTATGCTGTCTTTCACACGTGCACATATTTATTCAGAAACTATAATAAAGGTTTGTCTGGTAACCTCAGGCCTGTTTTTGTACAGTTTTGTGCCATTTTGGGGTCCTTCCTGCCAATCTTTGCTTACCTCATAGTGCAGGAGCTGTCTCGGTCTCACACTGCTGCTCTCATCACAGCCGCCCTGCTCATATTTGGTTAGTGATCATGGTTTGCACCGCACATTGAAAAAACACTTTTAAGTATCAATTTATTTCTTGCTAAATAAAAGAAAAAAATGAAATGTGATCATCGAAAAGACATACGATGTAATTTTAATTATGATCCAAATCTTTGACTTAATAAATTGTTTATTTATAATAAACTGAAGACATTCTTCATCTAATTCCCTTGCTGCCACAGACACAGGCTGCATCACCATCTCTCAGTACATCCTGTTAGACCCCATCCTCATGTTCTTCATCATGGCAGCCATGCTCAGTATGGTCAAGTTCAACCAGCAGAGCTCCAGGCCTTTTACTGCCGCCTGGTGGCTGTGGCTCGTACTGTGCGGTGTTGCTCTTGCTGGTGCACTCGGGGTGAAGTTTGTGGGTCTGTTTGTTATCCTTCTGGTGGGTCTGAACACAGCCGGAGACCTCTGGAGGATTTTAGGCGACCTGAGTCTCTCACTGGTAAACTGCAGCATTTCTTTTTGGGAAAACTGTTTGCATTGATTAAATTAACTGGCGACTTTACTGCCTCATAATCTTGTTCGACTTACAGATGGATGTTGCAAAGCACTTCCTGGCCCGTGTTGTCGGCCTCATCTTGCTTCCACTATTCCTATATGTGTTAGTATTTGCAGTTCACTTTGCTCTGTTGTATAAAAGGTAAGGGAGAGAGTTAAACACAGTATGATCACTGTATAATGACATCTTCCTACTTGAGTCACAACTTTTTTTCTTTCGGTAGTGGGCCAGGTGATGGTTTCTTTAGTTCGACTTTCCAGTCGCGTCTCATTGGGAACAACCTGTACAACGTGTCCATGCCAGAATGTGAGTACTGAACATAACTGGGAATGAAAGCAAATGTGATTGTACAAAAAAACTAACAAAAATGTTAATATTCCTCTAATTTGTCTGCAAGATGAACTTGGATCAACTTGTTTGAAAACTTAAGCAACGAGGACAAAATTGTTGGTACCCTGCTGCTAAAGAAGCACAAACCTACAATCTTCACTCTAACAAGTTTTTTATTTCTATTTCTAATTAGAAAATACTGGAATATTCTTTAACAATTTTCCAGGTCTGTATAAGTATAGGAAAGATGAAAAATGAGCCATTATTTTTCTTATCTTTACTTTTCTTTGCTTAATAATTACATAACCTTTTTCACGGATATGTTTTATCTTTGATTTGCCACATCACTGCTTGATTTTAATATTTTACCCAGCAGAATTTCCTTCTTTAACATTGTTGTCAATAATTACAGAACGCACCCTCGGTTTACATGTCCCCAGGATTACATTATTTGTGCTCTTTTCTTTACGTACTACTTTCTTATAGAGAACATTAGTTTGTTGTTTTTAAGCAACTATTTTTATTACACAGTTGATCTATCCGTTTTCTTTGACAGAGGCGTACTAACATTTTTTTCAAAACTTTTGGTAAAGTTTATCAGAAAGCCTAAAAATGTTTTTGTTTTTTCAATGGAGAGACACAATCTTGTATTCTATCTTTAAGTACATTTATCCAGAGGAGAAAATAAATAAATAAAAATTAAACATTAAGATTTTTAACAAAATCAGCAGAGCTAAAATTTTTGGCTCCCCAAATCATAAAAACCTCTTATAGAAAAACTCTTACTTTTTGCTCAGTGGATGTTTGTATTTATGTGTTTTTCATAATTTCCTGAGCATGTTGTTTCTCCAACGCAGACCTGGCATATGGCTCCACCATTACTGTGAAAAATCTCCGTATTGCTGGAGGTTATCTGCACTCCCACTGGCACTTATACCCCGAGGGAGTTGGGGCGAAGCAGCAGCAGGTCAGGCTACAAGTTGAATGTTTCACTTATGTCTAATAAATTTACTTTGATTTAAGATTTTTTTTCATCAACAGGTGACAGCTTACCTCCACAAAGACTACAACAACATGTGGCTGGTTCGCAAACCAGATAATGATAGTAAGAGAATTGTGCTTATTGACTGATTAGTTGTGAACTTTAATGCTCAGTTAGGTCCTTCTTTAAGATTTTTATCTGCATTTTCATGATAGTGTCAGTTATATGAGGCAGAAGCATCTTGTTCATTATGTTTTATAGTTACTTGGGTGTTTCTGTGTATTGTTTATCTTTAATTAGCTCAGTCAGAAACTCCTGATTTGGTTCGTCATGGTGACATCATTCGGCTGGAGCACAAAGAGTAAGTACCAATCCTGACGTTTGCTAACAGAAGTCCAAACTCTGTGCGTAGCTTTGACTGCACCGTTTCTTTCAGAACAACCCGTAACCTTCACAGCCACCTCCATCAAGCTCCTCTGACCAAGAAGCACTTCCAAGTTACAGGTTATGGAATTGTGAGTGTATCTTTAACGTATGCCTAATACAATTATTTATGCACATGGTTTGAATAAATACCGTGTGCATTAAGTTCACCAACTTCATTGTAGTTTATTTTACAGGGCAATTCAGTTTTTTGAATGCTTGCAAAATGACGCACGGTCTTCCAAATATTTTACAGATAAAGCTCTGAAAAGCAGAGAATGTTAGTATTCAGTCCCCTTTCCTCTGATATCGCTTTATAATGTTGAGTGTGATCAACTGCCTCCATATTTTAGCTATCCAGTAGGAAGAGTCCATCTGTGCGTAAATTTTCTCAGCTTTTCTATAAAAGCCATAAAGGTTTGTTAGAGAACATCATTGGACAAAAACAGCATTACGAAGACAAAATAACACAGCAGAAATGTCAAGGATGAAGTTGTGGAAAGGTTTAAAGCAGGATTTAGAGCCAATGTGTCATCCATCACTGATTAAAATGTGAGGCGTATTGCACATCTGCAAACTTACCAAGACATGGCCATCCACTTAAACTCAGAAGCCAACAAGCACACTTTTCTGATTTATATTTTTTTTAAAATGCGTTAAAACATGCCTCCTTTTTATCCCAGACTGAAATTAAGAACTACTATGTATATATGCCATGATGTAACAGAATGTTGAAAATAGGTTCTAGGAATATAAACTTTTCTGCAGAGCATTGTAGAACTATTACTTTATAGTATGCAGCTAATAAAAACAACACATTAGATTTGGACTTTTGCATGTTTCCTTAAGCACATTTGTCCCTCTCTTAGAACGGAACAGGTGACTCTAACGACCTGTGGCAGGTGGAGGTTTGTGGAGGCCAGAAGGGCGACCTGGTGAAGGTGCTGCGCAGCAAAGTTCGCTTTCTGCACAAAGCCACGGGCTGCGTGCTGTATTCATCTGGCAAGACTCTCCCGAAGTGGTGAATCTTATCATATTTTCAGCTCTGATGCGGCCTTGTTTTTCGCAAATGATCGACATGCCCATCAAGTTTTGTTTTTCTCCAGGGGCTGGGAGCAAGTGGAGGTGACATGCAGTCCGTACCTGAAGGAGACTCCAAGCTCTCAGTGGAACATCGAGGATCACATCAATCCCAGATGTATGAGGCACATTTTTCCAAATATACCTAAGCTTTTCTTATTTTTCTTGATAAGGCACACTTTTAAATAATCTTTTAATTTAACTTTATTTGGTTTGTTTTGGCAGTACCCAATATTAGTCTTTCGCTACTGAAGCCTAATTTTCTGGAAACCTTGCTGGAGTCTCATATAGTCATGATAAGGGTGAGCAACGGTGAGAAGATAATGAACATGATCTAAATGTGCTACTTTCATTAAAAATAACATCTTACTTTAGGGTAATAGTGGCTTAAAACCTAAAGACAATGAAATGAACTCCAAACCTTGGCACTGGCCCATCAACTACCAGGTGTGTACACTTATTTTTGCTTAATTTTCATGAAATTCAGTTAGCATTACTCTATGTCAATTTTTTTTTTTTTTTTTTTTTCCTGTGAAGGGATTGAGGTTTTCAGGTGTAAATGAGACAGAATATCGTGTTTACTTACTGGGAAACCCTGTAAGTCCTTTAAACTTTGTTTATTTTCCTGCTTTTCTGATGTTCTAGCTAATATTCCATTTGCTCGTCTTTTTCAGGTGGTCTGGTGGATAAATCTGGCCAGCTTGGGGTTGTATCTCATCATGGTGGCAGTGTCATCTATAGCTATTCAAAGAGGAATATCACTGCAGCAGAAAAGATTAGGTAAATTTCAAGTATGAGGATGACTTGACTTTTTAAATATTGACATTTTAAATAAAAAAAAAAGTTGCTTGTTTCAGAGCATTCCGATGTTCTCACGGGAGGAGGGGGACTTCTGCTGCTCGGCTGGCTGCTCCACTATGCCCCCTTCTACATCATGGGCCGCGTCCTCTACTATCATCACTACTTTCCTGCAATGCTCTTCAGTAGCATGCTGACAGGTGCTAAATTCTCATGTATTTTACCTTATTACTATAGTTAATTATCAGATTAAAAGTGAGTGTTAGAGGAGAGGGCAGAACTGAGTGTTTAGGGTGAGAATGAGCATTGACTTCTAGAATTACACAAAGTCTCTGAATCCTAACAGAGTCTGTCTCAGTGACTGCATTATGACTTTTTAATGCTTTAATGCAGTGCTTGTCAGAGATTTTATACACTCATCACAGAAGATAATGTCATTAATGTGGGAATTTTAATGATTTATTTAACCACAAACAGTATAACTGCTTTTAGACTTAATTAAGCAGAATTCCAGAATGGTTCTGACCTTAACGCACAAAAATAGTCTAGATTGGCGCTAGTTGCCAGGAAACCTGCTGATTTAAATTAACTCTGTTGTTTCAAGTGGGCAAATACTCAGGGGCATTTTACCAAATATTTGTGGCGGTGTAAGACTCCATGACTAAAAATCCCATTTTTAATCATTTATCTTATGTAGGTAACTGTCATCAATTGTTTTGTCATAAGGAATTTATTTTAGAAATACAATCAAACTAAAGAGTTATAATTAAGTAATTTCTGAAATAGATTTTTATGCATACCTTATGTTTGAAAAGCATTGTGAGAGTTTTAGTCTCAGAAATAGAATATTTGTGAAGGTGCTACACTGATTTGACAGTGTTGTTAAGGGGAGCCTACTGTGTCATGATGGTTTGGTCTTTTGAACTATTTTTTGTTTCACAGGAGTTACATTAGACACTCTGCTGAGAAATGCCGATCTGTTACTATGCCAGCCCTATTCTGATTGGCTGCAGAGAGGAGGGCAGATGGTACTTTTATTTACTGTTCTGTACAGGTGAGCTAACTGAAGCTCTATCTTGTTTGTGTGTGTGTGATGTCCACTTTTAATAGGATGTTTGTGGTTATCCAGCTTTGATTTACAGTACCTTGCAAAACTATTCACACCCATTGAATTTTTACACAGTTTTTACCATCAGAAGGACTAGTGAAAGGTCAGGGCTACTTGAAAGGTTCAAAGTGTATACATACTTTTGCAACACACAGTAGCTTATTCCATATGATGCTCCTTATATTCCTAAACTTTTTTTCATTTAATGGTAAACTGATATGAACTGACTTTTTAATTGGCTAGAAGTTATGGTCAATCATCGACGCTTTTCTCCCTTCTTTGTTCTGCGATCAGACCAAAATTAAGTTTTAAAATATAGCAGTTCTATTGAGTATTGTATGGGCTTCTTTTATTATGATGTATTTTGGATATCTCTGCATAAGTAAGGAGTCTCTGAGCTTTTTTAAATCCCTCTGATTCTTCTTTTCTCAGTTTCTACATGTTTCATCCACTGTCCTACGGCATGACGGGTCCTCTTGCACACGAGCCGGGCAGCGCCATGGCTGGTCTTAAGTGGATGGACTCCTGGGAGTTTTAGTCACTTTTGCAAGATCTTGACTCTAATGTTGTATAGTGCAGGTCAGAAGTTTACATACATTTATTATTGGCATGAACGCCGTATTAATTAGGGACGACAGTGAGAATTGGATGCGCAATTTTCAATTTAATTTGGATTTACTCCTACCTATATCTGCAGATTTTACTATTTGTCCATTAGAAAATATTCAAGTGTAGAATAAAACTTTTGTGTCCAATTCTTGACTGTTAGATTTATACAAATTATTTAAGTTGTTGTATTGTCCGCTTAAAAGAACAATTCAAATGCATCAATAAAACACCCTTATTATTATGGCAGTCATCCCCATCAAGAGTGTATGTAAACATTTGATCTGAACTGTTTGCTGCTTTTTAACAAAAATATTTTCTTACAGTACTGACTGAAAATGTACGTGTCCTAGTACTTGTCATAGCATTTCTTGTATTGCAGGCTGTGTGTAGATGAAGAACTGTGTGTTGTTGTGCGTGAGAATAAAAACTAGATGCCATTCATAGACAAGAAGCCCTTTCTCAAACTATGGGTTCCATCTTTATTGAGCAAAGTGCCTCCTATTCATTGATTATGGAAAAGCTGAGTAGCTTAATTCTGCATTGTCTGAATTTTCAGTCGTTTTTTTCAGTTGTCCTAATTTTAGAGTTGGCAGTTTGGTAATGAGTGCTTTTGTGAACAACTTCTGAAAGGTTTTACATTTTGGTGTGACAAATAAACTGTGATATTCTTTTATTCTCTGGTAACTTTATGCTCTCAATTCATCAAGGCAAACAAAAATACTAAAGCAAAATGTACCAGCAATTGCTGAGAAAAGCAAAAGTGGGATTAGATAATTAAAAAGTAAAGTTAAGATTATACATAGCTCATTAGAGATGTAAAGGGGCTTACAAAAAAGCAAACTGGCTCCAATTTTTTAAAAACCAAAAACACTTAAATGTGGATTTTATTATCAACATAGCCCTTGACATAAACAACAAATTACTATTATTTTTAGATGTACAGTTAAAAGTTCTTTGCCTTTCCAAAGTATTCACCATTTCATTTTTTTCACATTACAGCCACAGTGTTTGTGAACTTTACTGGAATTTAATGTGACGGACTAAAATAAAGTGGTGGATAGTTGTGAAGTGGCAGAAAAATTGTACCTGCTTGACAAAATCTTTTACAGATAAAAATGAAAATTGTAACATATACATGTGCTCAGCCACACCTGAAGCACTACTTGTCAGAAACAGCTTTTGCTGCAAGTCTAATGGGGGTAAAATCTATCTGTCTGTAAAATCTTTGCACATTTAGAGACCTATTCTATTTTAGTTTTGTTTGTATAGGTTTATTCTACTGCTGGAAGGTCAGATTCTGCCGCAGGCTGAAGTTTTTTGCCAGGTTCTTCCAGGATTACTATATGTACAGGTCTGCTAACCTCATTATCCTTGACCATTCTTTCTGTCCTTGCTGAGGAAGGGAGACTGACATGTTGATGTAGAAATTCAGCTTTTTATTTTAAGTGTGTTGGAGCAGGGATGTTAACAAATGTAGGAGGATATTAGCCCCTTCTAGACTGGCATCCGGTAACCCTAGGCTATCTTGTAAAATCCCAATTAAAAGAATTTTAGGGGTTTTTTGTAACATAAGTAATTGTCAAAATATTGACTGGGATATAAGATCTGTAATTTTTTGATTATAAATAAATACATAGATCTAAGTGTAATATAATATGAAAAAAATATGTCAAAGACGATGTAAACTTTCACTTACTTTCTATAGAAACGTTCAAAAGCGTCAGTGTGGTTTAGAAGTAAAAGTGCGACCCCATGTGGGGTGTTTATAAATTGCTTTGCTACCAGAGTGAATTCCGTTGCAGCCATTGGTTGTAATTCGTCACGTGGCTATTCTGAAAATGGCGTCTCCGAATGGAGGTAAATTCTAATTCCTTACACAGATACGTTGCGAATAATTCGTGTAATTAGCTTTTCTAGGCTCACTAAAAAGCTCATGAATATAATTGTGTTATAGTTCGACGCTCAGAGATGAGAACGGACGTGTATTAGCGGGTTATTCTTGCTGTTTCGAGGGGTTATTCCGTTGGCCAAAGGCTCCACTCACCCCAGAGGTGTTTGTGTCCAGTTTCAAGGAAGCACATAGCTGGTTTAAACCTGCCGGAGAAAAACAACGTTTCAGCTCATATTTTAAGTGCTAGCATATTTCATTATATTTTATTTATCAAACGTTACTGGCTTTAACTACGTTAAACTTTAGAGTTTTTTAAACATACGTCATACTCAGTTTTGTTTGACAGTCATTATACTAGTCAAACAAGGCTGGTATAATGACAGTCTCATATAAATGTTCTTTTTAAAAATCTGTAAGATAAAATCTTACAGAGAAAAAATCGAAATTTCCAGATTTAGCCGTTAAAACTAAAATTGTTATGCAGTTTATTAATATCTCGCCATTCATAATAAATGTAAACACAAGGCACTACAAGAAAACAGGTGTAATTGTTTTCTTACAGTTACAGAAATAATTTAATTATGTATTTTCTTTTTTATAGAAATACATGATTAAATTGATACAATAACATTCCAACCATATTGACAGGTTAAATTCAGTGGCACAGTCCAGTCTTGTCCTAATCCAGCCTAATTCAGATTATGTAAATTGGTCAAAAGCTAAGGAAGCCCAGACCTTTCCAAGTTGCCTATCCTTCCTCTTATGCAAGTAAGTGGTCACAGTAGAAAGGAACAACTCTCTTTTAACTGTAGGAAACAAATGCCTTGAGCTTGGAGGGCAATTTTTTTTTACTATTTAATGTGAGGTTATTTGCCCTTATTGTCCATAATAGTTCACATGCACGTAGTTGAGAGATCTCATAGCACTGTTAGTGTTATGTACATGTACTGTAAAAGTTTTAAGTTAAATTAAATAATGAATGTGGATATATCTTTTTTGGTTTTAGAACAAAGAACAAATATATTTATTAAATTAAATCTTCCTAGATAATAAAAGAAAAATGACAAAAGGAAAGAACAAAACAAAGAAGAATTGTATGAATAATGTTATTCTGTTGTGGAAATTTTATGCGGTGAAATGTAAGCAATTTTCCAAGCCACAGTAAAGTTTAACAAATATTTTTGAACGTCTTCTGACCTGTATGTGTGATGTAACAAATTGAGGGGTTTTTTTTGTCTTCTCAGGAGATGATTTTGAATCTTCTTTGCTAAGCTTTGAGAATTTGGACAGAGCATCACCAGACTTGTGGCCAGAGCAGTGTGAGTCGTCCGTTTGCTTTTTCCTTTCTTTTATTTGGTCAGAATTTTTGCATAATGCTTAACCACCTCATAACTTCTCACACAGTGCCTGGAGTTGCAGAATTTGCTGCATCTTACAAAAATGTGGGTTACTTCTGCCACTTCTATTGGTGATATAAGAAATTAAATGCATGCATAAAATATGATGCAAGTAGCAAGGTTTGTTTTCTGCTCAATTCTGTGTTTCATCGTTTCACTGTAGCCCATTACAAACTCACCCCCTAAGTGGATGGCTGAACTAGAGAGTGAAGACATTGAAATGTTGAAAGGTAACATAAATATCAAATTTCTGTTACCAGAATCTGATTTAGTTACATGTTTCTAAGAGCTTCTAATGTCCTGCCGTCTCACCGCAGAGCTGGGCAGTCTGACCACAGCCAACCTGATGGAGAAGGTCAAAGGACTTCAGAATCTCGCTTATCAGCTGGGTCTAGAAGAGTGTAAGTGCAGGAATAACTCAAAAAACATCAGAGTCTTAACATAACGTTGAAAAAATATGTCCAATTTGTGTAAATTGTTCAAATAAGTTTGATTTCTTCTCTTTTTTAATGCAGTATCACCACTAGGTGGTGCTACAAGCTTTCACATGTGTTGACTTCTTTAATTTCTCCTGAACTCCTTTAGAGCAGCGGTTGAGCTCACACATCCATGGTTGTCAAACAAGTTATTCAAACTTTGCAGTTCAGAATTTGCATTTCTGACAAATGACTGAAAAAAGTCAAAGACAAGGCTTTTAAACGGTCAATATAGGTCAGTCTTGTTAGAAGCAAAAAGAAAGGAAACAGGAGCTGAAGAGGAAAAATATTTTGAAGAATTTGATAGATGCTAAATCTATTTAATCTAGTCCCTCCCACCTCTATTGCCATAATCCTTATGGAGTATGGATTAGAGAGATGTAGCTAAGTGCTCATCTGATGATCCAAAGAGGTTGGAAAAAATATCAGTATGAGTTTTGCTTGCGAAAGAGCACTTGCGGAAAATTGTATTGCTCTTCACGCTTACTTTGATGAGGCATATACAGGATATTAATACCACATTTTGTTGTATTACAGCTACAAACTTTAATGTATTTAGTGGGGATTTAATTGATAGATCTACACAAAGTTGTGCAATGTAGAGTGAAATGGGAGGGAAATGTGATTTTCTAAATTTTTCTCAAATAAAAATGAGAAAATTGCTCAGTGTATTTATCAAAATGCTTAATGCTAACCTCAAAATGAATAAATAAATACTCTAAGTTTTAAATGTCTAACTCAGAATCACAGTGGTGGCAGTAGCATGCTATGGGGAGGCTTTTCTTTAGCTGGGACAGGAGATCTCAGAGCTGTTAGGAAATGTAAATGGAGATGAATGCAGTGCGGTCCTGGAACAAAATCTGTTAGAGGCTGCAGAAGGTTGTAAGGCGGGATGATGGTTCACCTTCCAGATGGTTCTAAAAATGCTGCCAGATCTACAGTGGTACAATTTAGATCGCAACACATTCATGTGGTAGAATGCCCCAGTCAAAGTCCTGAACTTAATCAAGTTGAGAGCCTAACAAGACATGTAAATTGTTGTTGATGCTGCTTTTCATTCTGTATGTCTGAGGCTGAGACATTTAGCAGAAGAAGAAAGTGCAGAAATCTCAGTGTCCAGGTTGGCACAGTTGACAGAAATATCTGTAACTGAAGTGAACAGGCATTAAAAGTGGTTGTACAAAGTATTGACTCAGAGACAGTCTGATGCAAATACAAATCACACTTCAGAGTTTGATTTGTAAATAATTTCCCTTTCACTTCGCAAATATTCATAACTTTGCAATCAAAGCCGCATTTAAAAATGTTAAACTTTGTGATTTAAATATGAAAAAAATGTGGATAAAAGATCCATTGTGAGGCACTGGAAGCACATTCACATGTTTGTACTTCATACGAGGTGACCTGTTGCAGTAAGAGTGATTGTTAGCATTTACACAGAATTATAAACACTGGATGAAGCCCTCAGAGCTTGCATCATATATATTTGTTGTCTTTTGTGAAATCCATGACTACCTACATGGTACTAATCAGTTCAGAGATGCTTTATAAGTGGTGGAAATGTGTATCTGATTGTAATCCGGAAGGTTTGCGGCAATAGCATAGGATGAGGTAAGTCTATCATTTATGTTGTACATGTCATGGCGGCACGGATCCTTTTTTTGCAAATTCATTTAGTTGAAAAATTATTTAATCTCTTTGACTTTCCTCAACCAGAAGCAGCTTGTAATCTTTCTGGTATAAAGATGTTAGCTGTCATGAGTGCGGGACTGCAGGCTCTGCAATCATGTCATGTTCCTCAGGACGGCGGGACACAATGATGGTTATTATTGGTGTCAGAGCAGTCCTGTAATCGGTGCCTGTTTAATGCTCTCTGGTTTAATTTTCTCCTTTTCCTGGCTGTCAGGGGAGGCCCTGTAAATCTCAGCCACTTTTTCATCATGTTTGTGCACTCTTCACCGCCCGTAAACACACTCGCTCCGCCGAGGCACAGCGGAGGGAGGATAGAGGACAGGATTTACTGCCCTTCCCCCTCTTCAACATGTGGATCATTAAAGAGAAAGCTGGTTAATGGGCAGAGCACAATCAAGCAGGAAAAACTCATCCACCCCACTGCAGAGATGAAATAGTCCTGAACTATTCTGCTTTCACTTTCGTTTTCTGTCAGCTGTGTATGTATAGCAATACCACGAATGAAGGGCTGAGGAAGCACATGACCTTTCATTCATCGCCACTTCCTAGACATGGTGGACCAATGCTGGCCCAGTTTGTCCCTGAGGGGCCTGACGCGTGCCTTGTCCTCAGGCACCAGCTGTTACTCCACCCCATGATGAATGCCCCAGCTGTGGGCCGCTGAGCGTGGGCATCAAGCCCCGAGTCTCGGGGGAAGACGTAGCGTCCTGATAAGTGTCGCTACTGGAGGTAATTCAAAGCTGACTGTTCCCCTGGGACATGCTGAAGGGCCTTAGCCACTGGGGCGGCTGGTTAGGTGCCTGCTGAGTTACTGGGTTCCAGCATTTCCCCACTTGTCAACTCAAGGCCATTGATTACCATTTAGTACTTGTTTCATGTCCTTTTATTTTATGCCAAAAAACAGCAGAGAAATAACATTTCTCATAGTACAACTGCAGTAAATATTGTTTACATTTAATTTGTGTGTTGGTAACTATGGATTCCAAAAGCCATAAAAAATGTTGCTTTGTTATATGCTAAAATCATTATTGTATTTCTTTTACATGTAAAAAATTTACTCAGTTATTTACTTATGAATATTAGGGCTTCTCTCCAGTTGGGAAACTATATGATTTTCCAGTTCTGGATGATCAGTGAAAGAATAGTTAGTAGAGAAATATTTATTTCCTGTCAAATTTGGCTGTCCACACAAATTTTGTGTTTTATGGCAAAACTAAAAATAAATGACTGCCCTAAAATCATAGTGAACTACTTATTTTTTTTTTCTTTAAAACTGACATAGAAATGAATGGAGAATACTGTAAATTAAAGTCTGTAAAACATTGGTGGTAATGAATGGAAAATGTGTAGGATACCTAATTCTGGATTTTGGTATTCTGACAAAATTTATGCATTTATCAGAAATCATTTGAGGGTTTCCTGTACACTGTGCATGAGAAGCTTTAAAATTCAAAATCTTTTTATTATCGTAAGATGAGTTTTTTTTCTAAAAACCTTCAGCTGAAGATTTAATCAAAAATGTCTCAGAAAAATTTTTTTTTCAGTATTTTTTTTTTTCACTAACAAAATAGCTGTTGCCAAATCAAACAATTCCTGTAAAAATATATGATAAAACAGTTTTAGTAATTTCTAATTTAATTGTTACATTTTGTTTAAATGAGAAATATACCTTTTGGTTCTTTGGGATTTAAATATCACGCATCACAGAAAATATTTTTTTTTCTTTTCAGCTCTTCAAAATAGGAAAGGCTAGAAAACATGCATAAGTGTCTTTATTTGTCAGAACTTGTTGTATATTCTAAGATTTGCATCAACACCGTACCATTCAACATTTACGTGTTGTTTTATTATAACCACAGACTCCAGTGTATGTTGTTGTGATTTAATGTCTTAGACCAACATAAAGTAGAAAAAGGACATCTAATTTTTACAAATAGAAGCCCAGGCCTTCATTTGAATATCTTGCAGCATTATTATTGCACCTTGACTCTTTGTGTCCTGGTGTATTATTTTTTTAATTTGATGTTCAAAACTAACATCAAAGTGAGATAGTTTTTAACTATAAATATTAGGAAGAAGGATAAATTGTATTTTTTAAAAATAAAACTCTTCATGGTCCTGAAAGTCAACATGATATAGAAAACCTGTTACTGCAGTTACAGCTGCAGGTCTTTGGGGGTATTTCTCTGCCATGTCTATAAAGCCAGTGGGTAATTTGTTTTTTTATCCCTCCATTTTTGCAACAGATTGTGAATTGCATTAGGATCTTGACTTTGACTAGGCCATTCTAAGACATGACTGTACTTTGATTTAAACAGATCCACTGTAGTTATTGTTGTATGTTTACTGTGATGCTGCGGGAAGATGAAACTCCACTTCAGCTTGAACTTTCTCATAGCCTCCAACAAATTTTCTTCCTGGGTCCTCCTGCCAAATTTGATGAGCTTTTCTGTTCTTTATGAAAAGGAGCATGATGATGATACTGCCATCACCTTGTTTCACTCTTGTGATGGTGCGTTTAGAGTGATGTAAAGTGTCACATTGCATTTGAATGTTGGACAAAAGGGTCAGTTTTGGTCTGGTCTGACCGGAGCATCTTCTTCTACAGTGGAATTTGTTGTTACAGCCCACGAAGAAGTTCAGTGGATGTAAATACTTTTGCAAGGTGCTGTAGTTATCTTCCAAAAGTTAGATAAGTTGAAACCGTTATCAGAGATCTCCTGCCTGTTTTCTTATTGTGAGAAGTTTAGGTGTGAAGTGATTCAGTGCATCCAGAAAGCACCTGTTGGGGCTCCAACCTGCCTCTCCTCTCCTGTGCTGTGGTTCCACCCAGCATCCATCCAGTGTGACCCCTGCTGCGTCTTCCTGTGTGAAGGGGAGACTGAAGGGCACCCTTCCTTGACAGCTCCTAATGGGCCCACATTCGCATTCACCTCCTCCTCACCCTCAGGATCAATCTCCAACCTATTAGGAGTCATGCCGCTGCTGAATATGATTGCATTCACAGGGCCCCATTCGTGCTAATGTGCCTCCATCAATCCATCAGGGCGGGCTGACTGCAGGCCGGCTGGTTATGAAGTGCCTGAACTGACAGCAGCTGAATGAGAAACAGGGTGTTGCCTCCCTGCCAATGCCGTCCCTTCTCCTCTCTACTTTTCCAGGCACTCATCTCCGTTTTTTCTCTTTGGGCTCAAACATGGCCTGATCGGGCTTGTACTATTGTCATTGTTTTAAAACCATACACTGCGGTTTCTATTTGTTGTCTCAATCACATTGGATACACTGAAACAGCTTCACCGACTTTCTGCAGCTGGATCAGAAGAGTTGTACAGAGCGTAACACACACCCACTTTCACACACTTCTCAGTCCCGCCTGCCTGCCGCCTCCCTGAGCAGATCGGAAATGACATCTCATTTCCATAAAGGCATTAGGAATTCATTGGATTTTCTTTCCCAGCTAATCATAGCGCGGGTGTAAAACCTTTTAGGCTTTTTAATGAATGATTTTTGACTGATTGCCTATTAATAAGGACACCTCTTGAACAGGCGCCGGCGTGAGCAGGGGTTGGCTGGTGCAGATGTGTTTGTTTTGGTGTGTGGATGTGTGTGTGAGCGTGTCAGCCAGGCGAAAACGCATTGGAGGGGGAGGAGGAAGGGTGGGCCTTCTCGGTTGGGACATAAAGAGGAACCAGTGGCTCCTCTGGGAAATCACAGCTCGTGTCTGCATCTTAAATATCCCCGTGAAGTATCAATAAGTGGGTAATTGAATTTTGAACACAAACATGAGCGTCAGGTGTATGTGTTGCAAGGCGGGGGAGGGGGCGCCGGATGAATATGTGTGCCTTCAAGTGTTTCCACGCTCGAGTGTTTGTGCGTGTCATCTCCTCCATGTCCCCGGGGACGACGGTGGTGAAAGAGGATGTTAAATCCATTAAATAAAGCTTACATCCCATAATAGCTGAGCAGCACTCAGAGATGGGCAGTGGGGGTCAGATATGTCCTCTTTACGCTTAATGAAAGTGAATTGGAGCAGTCGGGGCCGGGGCCGGGACTCCACTTAACCCGGTTGGTCATCTGTTTGAGCAGCTGACGGCGAGGGGGGGGGGGGGTCCGGCAGCTCAGCAAGAGCGTGCCAGAGCGACAGGGTGGGGCGGTTTTTGGAGACTGCAATGATTACTCTCATTTTATACACAGGGGAGCAGCGGTGGGGGCTGCGAGAGCAACACTGAGATCACTCGGCATGAAAGAGGGGAAAGTAAGATGTTACACAACTGTGGTCCCTCTGCATTTGCATTTTATCCACCTGGGATTTGCTAAATGAAAACGATTCAGCAGTGAGGAGCAGAAAACTGCAGAAACGCCTGAGCAGCAGCATGAGGCTTCTGGTGATTTCTGTTCAGATAAGGGAAAACGGGCAACATTCGGAACATGCTCCTGGCACCATTTAGCTGCTGCAGATATAGGTTAATCTTTATTGTTGCTCTGCACCAAGCACCGCCTGAAATCCTCTGCCATGGAGAAATTACTGTGGGAAATTAGGAATTATCTTGAGTGATTATAAGACATACTTTGTGTTGCTGCTTGGAATTTAACCAGTTAGAGCTAAATGATAATTAAATGGCAACAAATCAGCAGGACTAGGCGATGGCCGGCAGAATCCATGAGGTGCAATTTAGTATGGATGGCAGTTGTTACAAGATGCTGATTAACTTAGTGCAAAATTACTAATTGACCTTTCTAATCAACTAAACAAATCTCTAAGTCCCTCTAATCAGTATTGATCCCTCTGAGTGTATGACAGAATCGGTGTGTTTGTATTTGTGTGTGCTGATTTCGCGTGGGTGTCTAATTTTAAACCTCTAAATGTGAAACATTTGTTTGAAGAAATTGAACTCTAAAAATGTATTTGTAAGATTTTCTCATTTAGTAAAAAAACTATTTTTTTCTACTTTCTCTAGAAATAACTCTAACGAAAAGAAACAAAAAAGAAATATGTACAATAATTTGACTGGGCACCAAGCCTTGTGTCTCTATGGAAAGCAAAAATTTGTTCATGATCAAAAGTAGGTCAAGCAGAATTAGAATAAGAATTATGCGGTCAGAAATTCATAACTCATAAAAGCAAACAAGCTTCTTATCTGCATCACTGGAGTCATATAAATTATATAGCATATAGGCTTCAGGGGCCAAACTTTTTGTCATATGGGTCAAATTAGTCAATTTTAAAAACAATGTATGTTTTTTTTTTTTTTTTACCTATCTGAAAGATAAAAAGTGTGTCAAACATTTGCTTGTTTAAAACAAAAGCATGCTGTTCCTCAGTTTATTTCTTTACTTTTTGAAGTAGGATTTTTGATTTCTGTTTTGGTGTCTACACTTAGTCTGTTTTATCAATCAATTTCTTCTTCAAAAAACAAAAACATAAAAAGAAGCAGGTTTAATGAACAGATGTGCCCATGTCTGTTCTTCAGTAAAAGATGCTTGTGGTCCCACTTAAATAATAAAAAAAGAAAACAAAAAGATAGCTAAATAAAAACAAAACCTTTGTTTAAATAGCTAACAATTTTCCTTTTTATGATAACATTTTGGTGATCTTTTCATACTGAGTTTGTCATATTTTTAAATATTCCACGTCAATTTTCTTTTCTCTACCTTACAAAAGTATTTATAGTTCATGAATGTGTCCTCATAGAACTTTATGTGTTAGAATGGACTAGTTAAACTACAAACCGAGTTTCAATTGAGAATTTTTGGCACGGCTTGGAAAACGTCGCCATTCCGGTTTAAGTGACCATGAGCTATTTTGTGAAGAATTGAAGTAAAGGTGGCCTCAAATACTTTTCAGATTGTATTTGATAAAAACTATAAAAAGCCTTATAAACTTTTTATTTCACAATTATGCACAACTTTGTGTAATTGTATAACATGAAATCCAAACAAAATGCATTAAAGTTTGTGATTGTAATTTGATGTGGGAAAGTTAAAACAGGTGAGAATACTTGGTCAAGACACTACATGAACCCATATTTACTTTAACAATCACTCTTAACAATATTTTGCAGAAATAAAGCCACATTTGAGTGAGTCAGTTGCGAGTTTGTTTTTGAGAATAACCTGAACTATCTTTAATGAGCAGCTCAGTTGGGTGACAAATCTCAGGAGGTGCGGCACAGCTTTGATCTATTTTATAGTTTGGACCCATCATTAGATGGAAAAAGCACCAACAAAAGAGAAGTCATGACCTCCTGGAAATCAAAAATATTACCCTCCACCGTTTACTTTTTCTGATTTTAGCACATAAAAAGCTGTGGGACACTGTCGTGCTGACAGTTTTAGGGTCACCCCAGTATAATTGCTTTCCCCCACCTATTTTTAATGACTTTATTTCAATCTAAACCACCTCCTGGATGTCCAGAAGTTGGTAATGAGTTTGTTTAGGGTGATTTGAAGAGACAGCAAAGAGCAAAATGAATTCATCCCATTCCAATTAGCATCATCTTTAACCTCATGATGGACACCTCAAGGTGACAAACCCCCACGCCCAGATGCACCATTACCATTCCACCTTGACCGGCTCATCTAAATTAGTAAAAGCTTCGACTTTTTCATCAGCCGCCGTTGGCAGAGCAGGCTGGCAGCGGCCAGTGAAGATCTAATTACAATCCTTGCAGGTTTTATAAAGGTCAATGTTGCTCCTGTTTTAAAGAAAAACTCTTAAAGTTTTTGTGGCATACAAGAACTGCAAATTGCTAAATCCCATTTTGAAGCCCATAAAATTGTGGAAGTGCCTGAATACTGATCCTCATATGTTTGTTTTTTAAATAAATGCTTAACCCAGATGATGGTTCTTGAAGATTTATGATGCAGATGCCTACTAAGCCCCTCCAGTCCCGGTAGACGCAACGGATTTGTCTTGGCCAGGAAGACATCGATAGCACTTATAAAACGAGACTCATGATGGATGATTCCTTCCATCAGCGACACAGACCTAACTCATTTGTATTAAACCTAAAATGTTAGATTTCACTACATTTTTGCTATTTTAACATGACAGTTATCATTTAAGCTCATAAGTACAATTTACAGAGTGAGTATCCTTATTAAATATCAATATTTGGTAAAATTAAATATATTTAAACTCATTCATTGGGTATCTACATGAAACATGAATAAATATTTGCCTCAAAGTTTTCTTCTACTTTTGTCACTCTTGGTGAGAGCAACTGCCGTCAGGTATTTGCGTAAAATAGCAAAGAGTCTTCTGTGTTGCTGTGGAGGAGTTTTGGCCAGCTCTTTTTTTTTGCAGATTGTTTTAAGTTGGCCAGAGGTGAGGGTATTCAAGTACAACCTCTTTCAGGTCAAGCCACGGCACCTTGGTAGCTTTTAAGACTGACTGATGATGAGACTTGTTTAAAAACCCTTTATTGTATAGTTTTTCCAACTTCAAATTTGTACATTTCCACTTCTGATTAAAATGTATTTAATTAAACCATGTTCTTCAATCAGTTAATCATACAGTGCCAGCTGACTTTTTTTTTTTTTGTAAATTTTTTTGATAGAACTGCTAACTGGAAGATCTCAAGTCCTTTTGGGATATATATATATATATATATATGTGAAAAATAGGAGCAGATGTCAAGGGGCCTTACCTAATTTGATAGAAGAATAAACTAACTAACTGCCTTGTTGACGTAAACGAGCTGGATGAAGAGGATGCTCGTGTGAGAAAAATATCTTAACACTGAGAAGAAAGAGGATGGCAGGCGGCATGTGCATGGACGAGAGTGTGAAACTGTGCGCCGGCGTATGTGTGACCTTTTCCGACTCACTGACAACAGAAATAGACAACCCTACAAATCAATAAGGTAAATTAGCACCAAAGGGGGGGGGGCGAAAATGACAGGCGGATAAAATTAGCTGTGCGACCGGCTACTCAGACTGACGCACATTTCAAATAATAACCAACTCAAGGATTTTCTGTGTCAACAACGCATGGATCTGGTGAAGAATGCAAAAGCAGATTACTAAATAACCTTTGGATACACTCATCACAAGAATGTCCGGCTCGATTGACATGTACTCTGAGGAAAGCTTGTACTTTTCTTTGTCGTATTACTCTTGCGAGGTTTCATGGGACTGACTTCTTCATCTTAAAAGATTCTCGTCCGAGGCTTGCGTGGGCAAACCAAACACACTTTGTGGAACAGAGGAAATCTTCTTTATGCGGAGGAGCGTGTATTACGGATGGACTTTGGAGATTAGACGGAGGGTACTTCTTTACCTGCAGTGGACGCTGCTTGTCCTGGCTCTTTGGAGATTTCAGGCCACTGCCTGGCTGCTGCAAGAGTAATTGCCTTGCTGCTTGTAGTGCCTGTGAAGACGAGAGCACAACACAAAAGGCATCTTGAAAGACGGAGCTGACTGAGAAAACATTTCACATCTTAAGTAACTAACGGCACCGGAGATATGTTTCAGTAACATCTCGTACGGCTATGATCACAAATAAATACGGTTTGTCTGGAGCACCTCTGAAGAAGTGTGGGGGGGATGACGGGGAGTAGAATTGACCTGTCTAGTGTGTGCTCAACTGAAATATCCACTTCCCTCTGCAAATTACCACCACATTTGCATATTCATAATATCAATGTGAAGTAGAGGCAGCACCATGTGAAGTGTCCCTGGGAGCTGTAATTAAAGTTGACAAAATCAACATCAGATTACATTTAGAATGAATTAACCGGCAGTCCGCGTTTTACACTGTGCATTAAGGGCGCTTATGTGCCGCGGATGGGTAGATAGACGTAGAGATTAATAGATTCCCCATCTTGATAAAGAAAAAAAATTACTACACAGCTGTTTACACATGTCTGGGAGTATTTGAAGTTCGCCGTGGCAAACTGTGAGATTTTTCATCAACACGTGTTGAGATGGGAACATGATATGCGATGTTGAGTTCACCAGAACTAGACCAGATTTGAGCAACAGTTTGGAAAACCATGAGAATCCCCCCCTTTTTAAAATAATTTTCACTTAAGGTAAAAGATTCACAGATCCTAAACTGCATTTTTACACATATGTAATCGTGGAATACTCCATTGCAGTTCGGATACAGCTATAAACGGCAAATTGTGAGAACAATATCTTTCTAAAAAAAAAAAAAAAACATTCAAAAGGCTCCTTTTTTGTCTTTTCCAAAACAAAATCGGGGTTCTGGAAGCATGAAACTTCACCAAGGTCATTTAAAAGGTCAAAAAAGCCCTTTAGCTTATCACTAAATGGAAACTACAAAGCAGATGCAAAGCATCAACATTAATAGTCAGGTACAGTAGTTGAGTGTTGCCCAAAGAGAAGCTCTATCAACGCAACAGGGCAATTCAAGGACTTATTCCTTTCTTACTTGAACATAGGAATCTCAAAAATAGATTCAATAGGATGTCAAGCTAACACATCACCAACGACAACAAAAGAGGTAACTCAGTACAGAGGTAACAAGTGGAATTAATCTCAGGAGATTGTGTGCAACACCCCGAGTAAATAGATTTGCTTATTAATACACAATGTGTTAAAGAGAAAACAGAATGATGAGAATCAAAAACACTGAGGACGCAGTTATTTCTTTACGGTTTCACGGGCTTACAGCTCCCCTCCTGCTCCGTGGAGGCTGGATGAGCAACTTCACACGATTCTTCAAGAGAAGCATGAGAGAGGCTGGCAGTAAAGAACACTCTAAACAGACAGAGGCTCCACACAACAGAATATCATGTTGAGTAACACAACAACTTCACAGGTTTTTGTGCTTTTTTGTTGTCGTCGTTTTGTGTTGTTTTTGAATCGAAGAGGCAATGGGAAATAAAACTCAGGCGGAGAGTCGCACTTCCTTAAGAACCACAGGTCCTCATTTTATTCTGGAGCTTGCCAGTATCCATGACAACGACTTTGACAGGGCGTGCATATGGCGCAGCTCAAGCCAGCTGGTGGGAACAATGTTTGAACTAGTACATTGAGATCCTGAGCAAACAGGAGGAGAAGACAGGAGACAGACAGAGAAAAGGCAGAGGGAAGGGGAGACAGGGGAGGGGAAAGAGGAATGGGAAAAGTTGCCACATCTTGACCCCCCCAGGGAACACATCCAATCCCTCCTGCCCCCCCACTCTGCTGATCAATTATGAAAAGACAGAGCTCAGGAGGTGCCTTGAGAGGTGGAGGTAGAGCTGGGGAGGGAGCTGTCTGGCTACTCAGGAGGAGCCAGGGCTTCTGATCTGAAGTAAACAAACACATTACACTGGCACTGGGTCCTAACTGCATTGATCCGTCTGTTCTGTAAAAAGGAGCCCAGTCGCCACTAGTTTATATACATGCGAGTGTGTATGGTGGCTGTAAGCTGAGCTTTCTCCTTTTCTTCAAAACACACCTTTGTAGACATCATCAACCGCGGCGATCGGGCACGCACAAAGTTTTCGCGTTGGCTGGGAAATCAAATGTGTTTTTTTTTCTTCCCTTTTTCTTTTCTCCTTTTACCGAGCATAAAAGACAACATAAATTCCTTGAATGCAGCCAATCACTTTGCTAATTAAAACACAGGGCCCAATTAATCTCACCATGATTGGTGAATCAAAGTAATTATAAGGCTTATTGAGTCCTGCACACAGTAGTTAGAGGGGAGGGTTGCTTGATGAGTGCGATTCAAGGTAGCTGTCAGGGGGGAATGTTTATCCGCATGCGAATCAATAATGACTCACTGTGTTAGAGCCAAAGTCAAGAAAGCTTCTCGATATGTTATGCATGGTCAAGAGAACAAAGGAGGGGGGATATCTTTTAACAACACTTTCTTGCAAAAGCGTTCATATCTGTTAAACTCCACACATTTTGTTTAAAACAAATGCACTTTTTGGGAGGGTCTTATATGACAGGAAAATGCAGAGTAAAATTATGAAGCTGGAGAGTTTATATTTTGTTCAACTCCCTTTCATCACAGTATTGCCAAGTTGATGCAAACATAGTAGCAACATGATGCTGTGGAGACGCTGACCAGCGTTCTCCAAGATGGAACGATATAAGTCATATAAAACAACGTAGTACTGTGCAAACCCCTTGAACTTTTTCACATTTTGCCACGTTAAAACCACAAATGTCAGTGTCTTTTATTTGAGTTTAGCTGCCATGTTTATAGAAGCTTTGTAATTTTACATTGTGAAACTACAAAAGTACAATCACTTAGGACGGTAAAAAAAAGAAGCACATACCACACTTTTTAGATTTTTATGTGTTAAAAGTATTGAAATGTTCATTATTCAGTGCCACTTTTTATTGGCTTGTTACATAGACCTAAATAAAATACATTAGAATTTGGGATTATGACATAGGAATATGTGAAAAGCTCCAAGCTTTTTGGAAAAGTGCTCTTTTCCAAAAAGCTTTGTTCATGGCAAGTATATACATAGGAAGATCATCTATGCCAAGCTTATTAAAAAAGAAAGAAGCCTCCTCATACCAAGGACTTCTCCAAACATAACACAGGCCTTATCAACACCGGACAGAACTTTTCCACAGTGGCTCGTCATGTCTGAAACCGTCTGGCACCTCCTCCATGGAATTGGGGTTAGCCATTTTTTCGGAAAGCGTGTGATGGTGTGGATGAAAGTTCTGTCCCCTTCACTTTCACCGGCTCTGAGTATTCAGCCATTACAGTAAAAAGCACCAATTTGTGCCACCCACTTCTCGCTCCGCATACATGGTGCGGCTAAAGCCCTTCTGAAAGCACAAAAAGGAAAGTCGTCAAAAGTTGGCTGAAGAGCTGCCGGAGCAGACAAGAATAACACACACAGACACACGCACACACAAGTACCGAAGCGCCATCTATTTAACCTGGGTTGCTATGCACGAAAAAATGACATTCTATTAATTCATACATTGTATAAACAGCACAATGTGACACATTCTTAGAATGAGAGAGCACGGCAGACGGTGCAAAAGAGGGGAAAAAAAAGAGCCAGGCCCCCACTATATAAATAACAAGGCACTCAGAGGCATATTTGATGTTGATATCCATCACTGAGGCTGGAAAAGGGGGAAAAGAAATACAGGGAGGGAAAATAACACAGCGCGACCAAGACCGCGACACAGGGATCCTTATGAAAATAAGATTCAGCCCAAATGGATCTGGTGTAATTGGTTTCAGATAGTGAGGTCAGGGAGAAAGGCGACACAGGCAACTATTATGCGAATCGAACTGAGAAACAAGAATGTTTACACAGGCATTCCTCTCCTACATTAATAGGCATGCAGAGATCACTAGAGAGGGCGCAAAAGGAGAAAGTGAGAGGAGGCTGCCCCTCGTCTTACTTTCCTGCTGGAGTTCTGCCAGAACATGGTAATAAGCAACCATCACAATACAGCTTTGTAGGAAGCATGCAAAGATCTTAAACAAGCATGAAATAAATTATTAGGTGCTTTAATACTGGGCCAATCCATTGCAAATCTCCAGATTGCTTATTGCATGTGGCCGGCGGGGTGAGAAAGGAAACAAACCGAAGCATGGCGCTCTTTCAAATCCACATGGAGGCAGCAGGATATTTAGCCATGACATTGCCATTGGAAATGTTTGAGGGGCTGTGACATTGTGTTTGGACAGTGCAGATCACTTCCTGACTCAAATCATACCGGGAGTTGTTGTTATTAGGGGATTTAGCTGATATTGGAATGATGACACACGCGTGTAATATCCCGCTCTCAACAGGTACTTCTTTACAGAATGCCTCCACGTTGCAGAAAGCAGCCGTAAACAAGCCGTCAGTTGTCTATCAGTGAGAAATGGGGTTGCATCGGGGCTAACATGACTTATCTCGAGTGTGCTGAACAGATACTTTGTGTGAATGCGTGTGTGTGTTTGTTTTGGGGAGTAAAAGAGACGGTGTGTAACTCTGGAAAAACTCCAGCTGAGCTGACAGCTTTGACAACTCTCACTCGCACACACTTCCTGCGTAAGAATATACATATACACACACACAACGGCGCTTCGCCAAGCTTATCCATCTTTGCTTCCGAGAAAACAGATTTAGGGGGAGGTGGGGTGTGAATAAGAAAAGAGAGAGAAAAAAAAACAGGCCAAGCTAGACGAAAATAATGTAAAAAAAAAAAAAAAGTTTGTTGATTCTCATGTCGTATCTGCACTCAGTAAATTTATTGGACATCTATTACTTTCTTTACTTGTGTCATTCTGCTGTGTGGAGAACAAAACAAATATAAAAATCTAATATTAGCTGGTTGCACAGCAAGACACGGAGCTTGTAACTTGCTAATTCTGATTTTAAAACCAGAGTAAGTGACGGGTGGCATTCCTTTGGATTCCTCAACATGACTGCACTTTTTAGGAACCATAAATATTTCCCACCAGGAACATCTTTCTTTTTTTGTAAGCGGGGGATATTTAAAATTTTACACTGCACAGCAACGGGTCGGGGAGGGGAAGTGTTGCGTGACTATGTTTTTTACAGCTGAGAAGGCATGGGCTGGAATGAGATTTTCACTTGCAAATATTTCCACATGTGCAGGAATGAAACATTTAGATTTGTACAGGTAAATTGTTATCTGGAACATGTAATAGTTATTTTGAGTGTGATAAAAGTACAGAAAACTTGCTCAAGTATTTAGACTATCTGCTGAGGTAGCCAGCCTACAAACCATTGCTTTACAGAAATTCTGGTTGTAGCGTACCGATTGTAGTTTTAAAAACATTAGCCTGGTCAGAATGGTGCTTGATGCTCCTCTAGTTTTCATACCATGGCTTTCTGTGTTTTTATCAAAATATTTCCAAATTCCCAAATTAGGATGTCTTGTATTTGAGTTTAACCTTGTGGCATCTAGTAGATTCTGCAGCAAAAGCTTGAGGAGGGGCCAAAGGTGTGTTTGGCTATGCTCCAAACAAGTGGAGAACAATGAATTGTCGTTTCTCTGGCCTCCCATTTATGGGACTTTAAACCCTAGAATTGTTCTAGGAAAATGCCCCTGATGTTGTAACCAAACATTTCTAAACCTCAATATACCTGGTCCACCTTTACCTAAAATAATAATGGCTAATTGGGCAGATACTACTTGCCTATTGGTAGGATCTATATGCACTAAGAACTAAAATATTTACAACCGATCTTCTTATGTTTGAGTAAATTCAGCTCAGCTGGAAGGCTGGATATACGAGTGGCAGAGTTGGAAGGGGAAGTGGAAAAGATTGGTGGGTGGAGATATCCCACACAAACTATAATCTAAAACACAGGCTAAGTCAGTAAAAAGTAAGAGCATACCCTAAGTAACTCAGCAGTGTGAATGAAAATATTTTTAATCTTATTTACAGCTCAGAGCTTTTGATGGCATTCAAGAATGGCACAAGATTCAAGAGTTATTTAACCACAAAAAGAAATGCTGTTCAAAGATTGGTACTCAAATTTGAAACCGAGTACACAGAGAGAAAATACTTGGGGAAAAAAAACTCATTGGTGGAAATTTCTGGTGCTGCTTGATGATTTCACCAAAGTGGATTGTTTGGCGCTGATAAATGGGAGACAAATGTCAATGATGTCATAAAAAAAAAGTTCCAACAGAAATACACGGGTGATTGCTCAGACAATATTTCCATGGGACAGAATAAAAGAACAAACCCGGTACAAAGGGAGAATTTGGAAAGCATGCAGGAGTAATGAGCATTTTAATGTATGACTCGATAAATCAGCAGTCCATGGAGAATCTGCCTGGGCCTCAGGACAGAGGTAAAAACATCCAGCAGAACAATGGGCTTCTGTGTCCCGCTCCGCTACCTCTGTCTTCATATTTTCAGCTACTTCAGTTCGCTCTGTCTCAAATAAACTCCATCTTACCCACATCTGCATTGTTGGACTTTTAGCTCTTTGCAGAAAAAGAAAAATCTTGCAAATTGATTGCTAACTCTTTTCCTAACCATCGCTTTGAATCCATCCGTTTCTCCTCTGTTTCCTTTCCTGACACTCATTTCACAATATTCATTTCTTCCCCTTCGTCTTTCTTCTCCTCCCCCTCTCTCACCTCTTGTTTATTGATTCTCTAGATTAAGAATTCCTAGGGTGACGGATTGTAACACACAAGCATCAAATTATTTTGGGGTGTGCTTATTTGCCTTTCCCTTGCATCTATTTGGCCTGTGTCTGTAGACAATTATGCCTACCCAGTCCCAGACTCAGGTGCTAATAATGAAGGACAAATAGAAATCGTATGTGTAAACTTCTCCCACTGATGAAAATTTATATTAACTTTCTACCACAGTAAACAGAGCCGCATAGCTACACCGTCCCCGGAGGACTGATGAGATGAATTTGCTCTCTTCTGCCCCAGGTGGAAAGCTTGGGAAAGAGAGAGGAGTTCTGGTGCTAAGGGCCTAAACTCTATTGTGCAACTTCACACTTATTTTTCTCTGTCTAGCAAAGACAAACTGTGAGCTTACTCTGCTGATTGTGGATCAGTATTCATATTTTAAAGCTGAAGCATTGCATGCGCACCTTAAACATATACTCATCTGCTTGGCAGACCATGGCCATGCACGATTGGCGACCTTTCTTCTTTTTAATTGCAGGAATTGCATGTCTAAGTATGGAAAACATTGATACTAAAATTATTTGTCAATCCTTGAAAACTTGTATTTCAAAAGTTGCACATATTTCCCTTTAAAATATGAAATAAAAGCAACTATATTCCCAAAGACAGTTGCAAGGTTCATTGAAACATCAATGCAGTTCCTCACAAAAGCATCAATACCTAAAAACTCTTTTGCATTTTGTCAATGCATCTTACTGGGATTCTCTTTTAATGGATAGAAAAGGATAGGTAGTTTTAAAAATTGAAAGTGAAAAAAATCAATTTGCATTCAGTTCTCCTGAGTCAATCCACTTTTCCCCGAAGCACGAGGCTGCCACCAAAAACTAAAAAATAAAAAACAAAGGATATGTACATGAAAAGCAAAATGGAACCCTCTTGAATGTAATATCTGGTAGAGGTTGTCTTACAAGGGCCTTGTATTCACTCTCTGCAAGCTCATAATATGTTTGTCCAATTGGATGAACTTACTCTGAACTTTATGCCGAAACTTGATACAAATCTTTGGTGACGAGGACGCAAAAGCTCACAGCGAGGGGTGGGGGAATCAAGATAATGGTGGAACAAAATAAAGATGTGCCTTAGTTGCAAAAATGTTGTAATTGCAGGAATTGCATGTCTAAGTATGTGCAAATCCTTCTCCTGTTTATTTTTATTTTTTTTGAGTGTGGGTAGACCACTGATGAAAAAACAAACAGACCAATCAATTAGCAAATTCTTTAGCAAAACCACATTCAAATTCTGATTGTTTTGATAAAAGACTTTCCCCAAAAGTATGTGGGTTCCTTCCAATGCCCATGTTCCACTAATTCAAAAGTTTTCAAGGATTCTGATTGCTCATCTTTATGTAATTGTGATGACAAATATATATGGACATGTTGTTTTATTTCCTTGAAACTTATGCTATTCCATAAAAACTTAAATATGAGTGTTATGCTTCACAAAGGGTCTTTATTTTCAGAAGCAGCAACAGATTATTCATAACGCATTAATTTATAAAAAGGGGGCAAAAAACAGAAAAATGAAGAGACTATTAGTGTGGATGAAAGTAGAGGTCTGTTGTGAATGACATATTAAAGACAGAACAGCAACATTTACAAGACAATATAAACAACTACTTACAAAGAGCCTAACTGCTCATAAGCAGTGCCCAAATTATCCATTGATTTTATTATATTTAAATAAAAACAATCCAACTTTCATTGAATATGTCCCCTGCATTAAATTAAATTCAAAAACGCTTTCTTAATCCTGACGGGAAATTAAATAATCAAACAATAATTCCACGATTTGAAAAAAAAAAAAAAAGGAAAATGGTTTCTCAAAACAAGAACAGTCATTTTGGACAAACTGAGGGAACACCAGCCATCAGTCATAATGAAGTTTTAAATGTTTCTGCAAATTGAGACTGTATGTAAAAGAGAGTGCAAACTAACAAAACAGGCAGGCTGTGAAATTAACCAGCCAATCTCAGTTTGTTAGACTTTGGAAGTTATTGTATAAAAGTTAATAGTTGATCAGAACAGCAAAAACGACAAATATTCAAATGAAGCACGTTTTTTGAAACCTACTAGTACATTATTTTATATTTTTGCTCTCGTCTCTGTATCAAAATAACAAATAATTAATATTTAAATACCTTTGATAAGTTGTAAACACTTGTATTATCACAATATGTTGGATTAATTTAGAATCAATAATAATTGCTGCTTCCCATTTTCAAAACAAAATGTGTTTTACTTTGAATAAATTTATCAAGGTTGTAACATAAAAATTTCATACTCTTCTGTGCATAATGCCTGAGTTGCTTTTATGGGAACAAAACCGAATATTTTTCTATATATTTTTTTCACCCCGGGATCAGACACCAAATGAAGACGTCTTTCATTGAGCTTGTGTCAGTCTTTGTTGACGATGTGTAGCAGCTTCCACTCCAAAGAAAAAGGCCAGGGGCAACTGACAAGCTGATTGTGGTATGAGACAACAAGCAGCCGGTTTTTATTGGGGGTTTTTTCTGCTGTTTTTTTTTTAAAAAAAAACAACTGTTTTTGCTTCTTTTTTTTTTCACCTAACACAAGTAAAGGCTGCTGAAAAAATGTCAGCTTGTACTGACACAAGCTCATCCTGCATGTCAATTGAGCGCTTCTTTGCATGACCTCTTCTTGGGGGGGCAGGTTCTGCTGTTGCAGTTCGATAGTACTAGTGTCTGTCTGTCTCATCCTGCAGAGCTCAGGCTAAGTGTTGAGTCTAAGTGTTACCCTCTTCATGTGGTCGATGAGAGAGAGAGAGAAAGAGCGCTTTGACCTAAGCTGTAGGTGAACTTAAGCTAAGTTATATAGTCATAGTTCTTCTTTACCTAATTCGGATTGGAAGAAATAACTCAACACAGCTTTATTTTCTGCCAAGTGTGAACTTTAAATAGTTTAACAGCTTTAAGCAAGTCCATGTGATTACTTGGTCTTTTGTCCTGACAGTAGCTCCCTGTTGTTTAACACATCCCACAGTGAACGGCTCGCTACTCTCAAAAATAAACTCGGTAAAAGCCGCAGCATCTGATGCAGGACAGGAAATGCATCCCATTCCCTCCCCGTCTCTTCTCTAGATCGCGTTGCTTATGTAACACCTTTATTTCCTTCCTCCTCTTCGGTCCGTTCTGTATTGTGCCGTGATGCTTGTCTTGCGAATTTTCCAATTACAGTGATGCGTGTTTGACCTTTAAGTGAGCAAGAGAAGATATAGTTATCTACCTGCCTCACTGACACCCAGCCTCTGTCAATCAGTTGTTGGCCTCATCCTCCTTCACCAGGCCATTCACCAACAGCTGGACTGGGATTTATGAGGCTAGCTTGCAATTGTTTTGAAGATAAAGTTCAGTTTATGAATGTATGTATGCATTATCAATGTATTTTAAAGGGATTTCTTGTTGTCAATGTTTTTACAAATACAAATCTACAAAGTTTCAGTTATCCTGTGTCAAACTTTTGTAGAACTACCATCCCTCATACCACAATATTGCCACCACAAAGTTGTTGAAAACTTCTCATGAACATGTTCATCACTGTTATTTACTGTGATAAATAAGATTAAGTATAACCGCATTACTCAGAAATCACCGTACATGAGCAGCTTCAATAAATCCAGCTGCCTCAGAGAACACAGCTGAACTGAGAATATTAAGATAGATTTAAATTTGAATTTTGTGATTTCATTATTGCAAGGCTCAAGATGAGAAAATTGCAAAACAAGGTATGCCTGTGACCTATATGACTGGACAAAGTAAGCAACAGAAATGTTTTCTTTTTTTTTCAACCGTTCAGCCACCCCCTGGTGTGATGATGTTCTGGGTTGTGAGCCATGCTTAACTTTTTTTTTTTTTTTAGAAATGATCTCTGGTTCCTATGACAGAAACATGTCCATATCATATGGCTTAGATATGAATTAACCACAGAGACATGCAGCCACACACACTCCCACACACACAAAAACAAAGAAAGAGATGTTAAAAACGTCTTTTCTTAATCTGCAACAAGCCTGAATACGTCTCACTTCCACAAACAAAGACTTTTCCAGCAGCATCCTATATCACGCTTCTAAGAACAAGCAGACATGAGCAGAATCACTTCTTTCGTTTCATTCTTTTCTTTTTTTTTTAAGAAAGGGGCTAATCTACATCTTTCATTGAATCAAGGATGGAAATTCACAAGAAATGCTTCTTTTTCAATTTCATGCTGAAGTAGCTCAAGTTAGTGGATGTAATTTCTCCTAACAAGAAAATTTATCACTCTGTCGCACACTTAGTCCGGCTATGTGAGAAAAGAGCCTCCCTTTCCATTTTTCTTTTTTTTTTTTTTAAGGCTTTGATAAATGTGCCAAAAGCATGATCATTCCCTTCATAGCACTCCATGCAAGAACCAAAACAATTACCGTGGTTCCAAAAAAGGAAAACATGAAAGCTAAGGTTGAAATCTGCATGAAAGATAAATGACACATATGTTAATACTTTGATACAGGCATTACCAAATGAAGCATTGACTAACCAAAGAGACAGATGTCTTATTTTACACATAAAGTTGAATTTCTGACACTAAAACACGCACTAGGTTTCAGTTAAAAAAAATAACATCAGAATTTGCCATTTTGTAAAATGCTATCCTCTTTACAAAGGTTTTTTTTTTTCACTGGCAGAGACAGAAATTCAGGCAAAGACTAATAAAGCAAAAACTCTCCCAAATCCATTTGAAGTTTTGTGCAAATGAGGATTATCAGGCTCATGCCGAATGGCATGATGAAGTCCAAACAGGTGAAAAGGAACGCCTGCAGAACAGTATCTCAGAAACAATAATACGCATGGCCAAGCCACCAGCCTAATGTATATTTATCATGTAAACTTCTGATAAATGCATATGCAGAAACAATCAAATCTCCGGGCTTCTACTGGAAGATTGTAGCACTACACAGACTCAAGCGTGAAACCAATATCAGCTTAGTGTCCGCTCAAGCTTGAAGTGCCGCGCCTTGCCGACAAAAGAATGTTCTGCATATGCTCATGACCGCCTTTTCTTCGTTTTTTTCTCTAATATATCAGGGTGGAACGAGCAGCTTTCCAGCGCTATCACTGATCAATTCCAGCGAGTTAAGTCTCCCGTGTGGGTAAATAAGCAGTGGTTAACTCTTGATGAGGAATGGCAGGCGGTTTGAGCGTGAATACAAGCTGGAGGGGGGCGGGCCTGTCTATCTCTGTTGCAATGGATGCCAAGTGTCACTTCCATCATTAACCTCAGTACTCTAGTACATCTTATTCTCTCCCGTCTCCCAAAACAATTGTTCAGTTGAAAGCAATCAATTGTTGAGTTCTCCAGACCTTATACAGGCCTCGCAATTCAGTGCATTTGCTTACTTTAGAAAGCAAATAATATCTATTATGTTGCTGTAAATGGTACAGTAAGGAGAAGACCTCAAATGATGCACCGAGACCCAGCGGCTTGATCTCCAAAGCCTGCAGTGAAGAGTGCCAAAGCCAGCTCTAAGTGACATGTCAGTCAGTTTTTCAGTTTGAGGCTTTCAATTCCCCAAGGCCCAGACTTATTTACTGCATTTGTATGAAAAGCTGCGAAAAGCAGAAGGCTCTCTTACATATGTATACAGTGTGTAGAGGCAATGCCTGAAACAGTGTTTTCTTTTTATGGACGGGTGGCGCCATGACTACAAACAACTTGGGAGAGAAGCCATTTATTTGTTGAAAAATGGGTCAGTGATGAAGGCAATCAGAGCGGCACAGAGTGCCAACAAATGAAACAACACAGCAAAGACACCTGGAATCTGTTAGTAGAGATTCTGAGCGCATTATGGGGAGAAGCACCAGTGACACTAAAGATAGCGCTCTCCTCTTGGTAGTCATCTTCTTAACCAGATTTGCAGTCATTTTAATATTAGTTAGGGAAGGCAAAGCGGGTACACACAACAAACCATCGGGCATGCGTTTCAGAGTCTGATTTGTTACTATTCATGACCAAAGCGGAGAGGGACTGTAATACGAGACATGCTTGTTAAATTCACAACACTCCAAAGCTGCCTTCTAGCAAATCCTGTCTTTTGGTTGTCAGCTTAAGACACCCTGGCATATGCATATGTAGGATTTTTAAGCTCTGTTAAATGGATAGCAGTGTCGTGGCCTATCAAATGACTGTAAGCCACTTGCCTTGTCGGAGGGGGAGGGAAGAGAAACATTTATAGAGAGAGCATGCAGCAGTGCGTTACCTTCCATGACTTGGAAAACATTTTTTTTTTTTTTATCCTGCTGTTAACTCCATATTAGACCAAAACAGAGGCATTTACATGTGTGCTTCCAGCTTGTGTGTGACAGTAACACTCCACCCTCCTGTATTAATGACTGTTTAAGCTGATGACAGGGGAGTGGCAACAAACAATGACAGAATGCCTGTTTTGGGCTGTGAAGCTGCTAAAAATGATGCATCACTCAACACCAAGTCAGTCTGTAAATAAATTATCGAGGTGAGGCAATAGCTCCAGCTCTTGAAGAAAGAATATGTGCAGCTGCGAGTTTGTATGCATTTCTGTGTTATGTGTTAGCGCTCATTGTGAGTGGACGTATAGATCCAGTGCCATTTATTTCCCCGAGCTGGACCAGGGCAGTTAGGGAGGCGTGAAAGGAAATGAGTTGTGAAGTGGCCATTGATTTCGGGCTGCACCAGGTTAGCTGAAAAACAGCGAGATTATTGGCCACAGTGTGTGCAACTCAGTGACTGCCTCTTATTTAAAACGGAGGTGGTTAACCCTGGCCAGGACGTTTATCACTCAACTGGTGCACTACACAGAAGAAATGGAGGCCGGGGGGTGGGAGAGGTATAGCAAAAGTCACCCCTAAACCAAACCTTAACCATGTCATCAGGATTCAACTGAATACAGCAACAAATAATTTTTAAAATGTGAATATGCACTATTATGCAATAACTATTTACACCCCTTGAACTGTTTTATTAAATTTCAACCTGAAACTTTAAAATACTGTTTGGGAATTTTAAGCAAGAAAATCAAGACAAAGCTGTTTAACTGCAATTCGTCCAAACTTAACCAACTGCCCACAAAACCTATTGAATTAATACATAGACTCTTCCTGAACATTATCCCAAACATGCCATCTCCATGGCAAAATGTTGTGGAAACACTTTTCTTCAGCAGGGACAGGGAAGTTTGTTGGTATTTGGATAGATGGGTAGATGCAAAAATACTTGAGACTGGGAGCGGCTCTTTGAGGTGCTCGAAGCTTTGCTGGAGGTCATTTGTAAAAAAAAGACACCATACAAAGACCAAAGAAGGTATTAGACATGTCAGATATACAGAAGCACAGTTCAGGATGTAGAAATTATTAATGGGAAAACTCTTACTTATGCACCCCATTACTACAAAGAAATAAAGTCTTGAAGGAAAGCCATAGAGAGAGTCCCATCTGCACTTTGCCACAAGACATGTCCGGGATGATGCAAACATGTGGTTTTGTCTGCACTATGCTGTGCGGACAATTTTCTTCAGTGAGGGCCAAGAAGCTCATCCAGGTTGATATAAAACATGATTAGAGCTATTTGCAGGACAGTCCTGGAAGAAATAAAATTAGATGTGACTGGTTATCTTTCCTGTCTGTTTCTTCTGTTCCGAGTTTTGTCGTGGAGCATCACAAATGGCATCATAAATAACAGCAGCCCTGGACATAAATCCAAGTGAGAATCTGACTGGAAAGCTGACTTTCACATATGCTCTCCATCCAATGTGACTGAGCGTGACATATTTGATGAAACTGAACAAAAGAAAAGGCAAATATATCAGTATTTGTACAAATCTAGTAGACATACTCCAAACACAAATACAATTTGACAAGCGTGTATTCTTTTTCTTTTTTTTTTCAATTAAAATAAAGTTTGTGGTTTGCAACTTGGCAAAATGTGAAAAAAACTAAGAGAAAAAGTATTTTCTTCCTATCTTTCAAGCCTTTTACTGCTCCTTCCCACTTGCTTGAGGATAAAATGTCCATAAGCATTCACTTCCATCAGATTTCACTTCATCCCCACACTTTCCTCCATCTCTTCTTCACTGTCCCTCTCCTCGTCGTCTCTCTTTCAAGCCTTGCAGCTTGACATTTCGCCGCGCTCTCAAGGGAACGACTGCTCGAAATGGAGTTAGTGGGAGAGCGCCACTGTAAATTCCAGGAGGCCGCATGTAATGTGTCTTAAACGGAGATGGACAGCCCAGGTTTCGAGGAGCTGAAGAATAAGAAGGAGGCCAAAAAAAAAAAACGAAAAAAAAAAAACAACAAAAAAACGGGGAGACAGATTGGGAGCAGGGGAAAGAGGTGGTGTCTAGATAGATAATAGAATAATGCTGTGTTTTGTCTGGGGAAGGGTGAGCAAACAGTAGCTACGCTGTCATTCACATCCTATATCTTTAGTGTCATCGCGAAGGGAGGAACTACAGCCCTATATGTCACAGGCCTGTATGTACTATTCTGTTGGGACTGTCTGCTGATAGCCAGGTTTGAAATAAAAAGAAGGATGGCTTTCATTGTAAATAAGTCAGACACATGGACTTCCAGAGAAGAGCTGTCTTTTCACTGAAAGGCGGAAATAATTTTACAAAGACATACAGTACCCCTGCTTTTCCTTGCGCCTTCTCCTGCCTTTACTGCAAAACCTTATCTTGGCATGGACAATGATGGCTAACAAAGGCCTCCTTTATGAAATCGTTCATATTTCAGTTGAGGTCTTTCTCCTGTCCTGAGAGGTGATTGATGCATCAGTCCAGGACCGGTGTCTTATTTACACAGTTGAGTGGGGGCAATCTCAGGCCTGAAAGATAAACCTAATGAGCTTCTTTGTGTAAGGGTGCAAATGAGAGACACCATCCTCCCACCTCTCCCTCTCCTGCTCCATCCAAAGGGACAGTCTGGGTGATTAGGCCTTTAAATTATGCTCAAGGGCAAAGCCCAGATTTGCATCTGAGAGGTGTGTGTGCGAGAGGGCGTGTGTGCCTTCTCAAATATGGCGCAAAGAGGCAGACAGGGAGGCAGGTGAAGGGCAGGCGGCAGAAGATGCTCGAGGGTTGTTTGTGGAAAGTGATGGTCGGTGAAAACTGAGTGTCAGGGATCCAGAATTTACCCATCTCCAACAACAAACTTGAGTTCCTGTACGTAGGAGATGAGTTCAGATGTGTGTGTCAAAGGTATGACACACACACAAACACACACACTGTCATTTTGTCCTTTGTCTGTGGGGTAACTTCCTCCCTAATGACTTTCATTTTGGGGAGAATTTCATTTGCCCCTAAACCCTAAATACTACCCATCACTAGCTGTCAGATTTCTCATCCCCCCCTTTTTTCCTGCAGCTAAACTGCGAGGAAGGCAGGTTAATTGCTGTCACTCTCAAGTTGGACCACTGCCTACCTCTCGTGTAAGCGACAGAGGTAAAGCCTAGAAGTGAGATGGCACCTTGGTGCACTTATTGTAATTTATGTCAAAATGCTGCAGTCATTTAAATGGGGTTAGATCGTTTGCATATTGCTGCATCATATGCCTCAGGAGAACCCTAAAGTGAATACTCAACCAGTTTACCAAATTTCAAAATGTTTTTTCCTCTGACATGATCGCAATATGCGGGGGTTTTCTTGTGCAAAAATAAACAAATATTTGTTGGGAAAAACAAGTAAAGAAAACATAATATGTCAAAAATGTAAGTCCTTCGAGTCAAGTTCAGTTTAATATAGAAATCATCAAAACCCTAAAAATGAGTGCTACTCTTTAGTGGCAAAGGAACAGTACAGTACAGTAGGCATGGGCTGGTTTAAAGTATCAAGGTACACCAGGAGTTTCGAAAGTTTCAAAAATGCTTATTCTTGCCATTCTACTGCTTATATGATTTGATCACTTTTATTTAGATGTCATAATAAGTGCAAGAGTTACTTTTTCTGGCTTTATGGAGTGAGTTGTAATGTAGCTCTGCCCTTCCCCCAAATGTTGCTGGTTAGCAAGATACAGAAAATATTTTATACTTTATTCAAAAAAATTTAGCACAATGTAAACTAAATAAGCATTGTGCATTAGTTCTATAAAGTCACTATTAAACAGCCAACCGCTCAACAAACTGGCTACCCAACTAATTAACTAGCTAATATCCACTTGTTATGCTTATTGAGACTCATGCCTGCTACAGAGAGCAGAACAGAACTTAAGTTGCAAAAGTAAAGTACTAACTTGGTCTTGAGCTCTAAAGACAAACACTTAAATATGTATCTAATTTGATCAGAGTAGAAAGTAGGCCAGTAAGTTTGCATCATAAATAAATTATTAAATTTGTGTTCTCAAAATTATTATAGTATATACAAATGACTGGTCGTCATGGTAATGCAACAATCTAAATATAGCTGGAATATTTTGACAGCACATGGTATTTAATAGAGTTACCAGTCCAAATTTGTCTGTTTTTATTTTGTGTTAAATTTGACATAAATTCTACAATGAGGCAAATCTGTAGCTCAGACACAAATGCATGATTTTTCCTGTCAAATTCATGATTAATTTGGTAATCTGGGGTGTTCACCAACCTTTGATGGTATGTGGATACTGAAAATGTGTCTATGTTTTTTGGAGAACCATCATAAGTTTCCTATTTGTGTCTCTCAATCTTAACTCTGTTCATTTCAAAACAAAACAGACTTAACATCTGTATCTCTCACTTCTAGCATAATTGCAAACACAATTCACGTTCTTCAGAGTAAAGGCAATTTCAGATACTTTTTTTTTTTAATTACAATAATTGGTGCAAATTTATTAAAACTAATGTTCTTTGAACATACATTAATATTTATTTTTCTAGTGGGCTAAATATCATATCTTCTCAAAATAATTTACAACAGCCGTGGTGAATTGAATGTTAGATGTTCACACATTAAATTGGGCCCATCTGTTCTAGGCAGATGGGATAATGTTAATTTCAGTATAATCTTTCGACTTGTGCTTGTCTGCAAAATACTTCACATTTGGAAAATATGACTGTTGAAATTTTGTTCTCTGTTGTTCTTTTATGAGAGTATAACAGAGCTATGCATTTCTGTGTAATATTTGCTGTATTTTAACTTGTCGGCTTAAAAATGTAGTACTATATTCAGTGAATGTTTAATCTATATGCTTTACTCCAGTCTCAAAGTATAAATAGCAAATATATGGCATAGATGATATTACGATCGCTATAGTAATCAACATGGCATTTAATTTTAACAACACAGGGAACAACAGTTACCATGTTATGCGCCAATATTTTAACTTTATTGTGTAACAGAATGTGAAATTATGGCATTTTTACTAAAGAATCTCAGACCATTCCTTGCTTGTTTTGTGGCAATTTAGCAGTTTGGCTAAAATAACTAACATGACAGTAATGGATTAGCCGGGACTTCCTCATGCTCCAAATATCAATATACTTCCTATGGAAGTGAGCCAATTTAGAAGGGGCAGTAGTCCTGAGCACTGGCTCATCAATCCCACTGATAGCCCTGGCAGGATTAAGTCTACACACCACTGTAATCAACTAACTGGCTCATTATGGTGCATTAAGGTATGGATTCAAAGATCAATGCATTTCTTGCATGTACACACATACCAGCATTACGCATTAAATCGCAATACTGATTACACAGCCAATGACAAATTGATTGGTAAGATGAGCTCAGCAGATTTTTCTTTTTTTTTTACAAGAGATTTTACAGTGAGCGTTTTGCATAGTAATTACAGCTGTGTAACATTCATCATTGGCCCTGATACATATCTGCAGCTGGCAAATTGCAATCAGATACAGTAGGTATCTAATCTGTGATCTCAAATCAAATTAGGTCTATTTGGACAACCTTGGGGACGTGGTGATGAAACCCTGACAGAAATTAGGGGCCGGAAATTTAATTGTGACGATGGTTATTAGCGAGATGGGAGGATAACAGACTGCTGGGCGTTGATCTGCATAAAAATAGGAAGAAAGATATACATTATGTTAGATGGAATAAAAATGTATCCCATGTGCTTGGCAGAGGACAGTTTAGTTTATATTTTGAATAAAAACAAAGTCTGTGGAACTTCTGTGCTCTAAAAGCCTTTGGCCGAATCTAAGGTGACGAGACCTTAAGATGCCACTTTTCTAATTATAGCTGCAGGTGGTATTTTGGGGCTGCTAGGTAGTGGCAGAACCCATAGGGACAGTAGAGAATTCATCAGTGCTTATTATTAATCATCCCCCAGCAGTGTGATGAGAGACTGAAGCTCCTATACCCACTGGACCACTCAATGTCATTCCAAATATGGGCGGAAAATTAAACCCACCAGCCTTATGTGTAAATGGACTCACAGCAAACGTGAATAGGGTTCTTTTTGATGTACAGATATATATGTTCACATTATAAATACAAAGGGAGCATTCCTTATAGATAACCCATCCTGCAATCTGTGTGAAATACGTTCTTCTCATAAAAACAACTGCAAAACACCACTTCTAAGACAGGGGAAGCATAATTTATAAATTTAAAAAGTTTTTTTATCCTTTGTTAAAATATGGCCTCTCTTCGAAGTGTTGCAGAGTGTAACTCGGCGAAGGAAGTGTGTGTTAAGTTAGCAGCGCAGGGCCCCTGTTTTAAAAAAGCCTCCAGAGACCTGTTAGCTGGACTGCTCATTTCAATGTGTCTGTCTCAGGGTTGAGAGAAGACTCGGGCTGGCCCCTTTACAAGCCATGCAGTGTCATTCACCCGCGAACCCCACCCACCCGACAGCAAAAGTGTCTAGTTTTAACAAGACACTTTAAGCTCACATCACTTTTTATTTTTATTTCATTGCTTTTATTTTCCATTTAGAGATGCACTAATCCATCGGCAATGGATGAAAAATCATTTTTTGGGTCATTTCATCCATCACAGCTGTAATCTCCCACTTATTTGGTATTCAAACACAATAATAAACCATTAATTAGTTCCTATATTTGGGATTGAGTTTAGTATAAGTTAAATAAAGTTTAGAAAAATATGATTTGATGCAAAAAACAAAAGTCACACTTTTCCTGGCTAATGCCAATGTCTGGTTTTCTTAGAGCTTCGATTGATAGAATCAGATTTTAAAATTATATTTTTTCAAGACTACAATGCATAAAATTTATTATCTTTATCTTAAAACCAGAAATTGGTCTTTGCTAGAAAAAAGTCTGATCAGTGAACTTCGATTTCCAAGAGTACAATTTAATTTCAGTGTGATGTTTTGTATATTTTTATGTAGACTTGGTCATTTATAACTTCAAGGGTTATAAAAAAAAATGCCCACAAAGATTTTAACGTTACACATGCATATCCAACATTAGTAAAGCAATTTCAAAAACATTGTAAGCCCAAAATTTGATAAAGCTTAAAAAAAATGCCAGATTGTCTCTAGAAATCTGGCATTTCCTGACGAGAATCAGAATCGCTTATCTTCTTTTTACGCTAATGTCTTCCAGCACTTGAAAAAAGATCTGATTGGGTCAAGTTGGACCTCAAAGACAACCAGGTATCATTTTTCCTTCTCTATTTTAAAGTTCAAGCAATTGCTGCAGAATTTATAAGACGAAACACCAACAAAAGTGAAAGATAAAACTTTTTTCTAAGAAACTATTATGTGAATGTTCTGAGAAGCAACATGCATTGCACGTTTCCATTGATGTGTGTGGTAAAAGTAGTAAGGACTGAGGCAATGATGCAACCACCAGAACGATTTCTGGCATTCTGCTGTGGATGGATAACCACAGTAGGAATCAAGAGGATTGTGCTATACCAAATGTACACACACAAACCCAGACGCATCGGCATCTATTGTACTCTCCTGACTGTTCTGACCACGGGGGTTCAGCTGCCTTCAAAAAAACACACACACACACGCACATAAATATGCTTGCATGAAAACTCTCATCAGGCCAAAAGGACAGCACGCATCATTACAAACCTGCGGCGTCGCTCGTATCCCCTTCACCCGATCCAACCCGAAGCATGGCCCTCTGACCTAATCTCCCATAGCTCTTTTGGCAAACTGTCAAAGCCATCATTCACCGTGAAAAGACACGAGAGACACTTGACTCCTTTACTCTGCTGGCGACTGACTTTCACAACTCCTGCCCCCCAACCACCACCTCTAACACACACCCCCTACAGCTCATTCACCCCGCAACTTGCTCAGACTGAGACGAATACGACAAGACAAAGCTTTGAGAAGACAAATCCAAAGCAGACTTTGAAATATTTGTCACAAAAATAAACATCAGTTGTATTGTAAATGACTTCTAGCAGCAGAAAAGTGTGCATGCAAATGTAATTTTCAAGCGTCCCATTAAAGGGTTTATCATGTTTATGTGGCGAGTTAGGAGGCCCTCTGGTGGATACAGTGCAGCCATGACATACACACCCATTGTACACTTCCCCACTGCCCAAACTGGACTGTACAAAACCCAAGCACACATTCTTTCACTCTCCCTCTCTCCCTCTCTCTCTCTCTTTCTACTGTGCGCACACACACACGCAGGCACACACTCTCTCCAGACCTTCAGCTACGTGGCCTGAAACAACTTCTATATGTGCATTAGCTCCACTACAAACACAATAAAGTCCTTTTGAGAAGTCAGAAGAATTCCTTTCCGGCATCTACAAGCAAAACACGTGAACAAACTGACGAGAGAAAGTTTACCAACTGCGCAAACAGCTTGTTATATAAACACTGCCGCCTTCCATAGTCTAAGAAAACACACAAAACAATATAATAAGTCATTTTGTTTCCTGCCTCTATGTAGAACGCCCCGGTGCCGCCTGAGCAGAGAGAGCAAAGCAGAGCGGAGAAAGGGGGGAGAGCACAGCAGAGTGGGAGTGAGAGACGGGAGAAGAGACGGGGGAGAAACACAACTTACCTGCTGTTGTTGCAGATGCAGCAGCTCGACTGTGCTTACTTCGCTGCTTGTGTCACCAGCGCTTGATCTCCCATCTCTACTGCCAGCCTCTAATTGGCTGCTGCTTAGGGTGCTCATTCCATTTTGACTCATTGAACTGTTGCTTATTGTCTCTGTGGCCGACTCCTGCATCATCATGATTTAAAACCTAGAAGTGATTAAGAGGCACCGGTTAGGGCTCTTCTCGTTACAATTCCCCCCCTTTCTTTTTTTTTTTCTTTTTTTCCCCCCCCCTTCCGATTTTTTTTTCCTCCTCTTTTCTTTTCTTTGCACGCGTCCATTATCAAGCCCTCGGTCCCCCTTTGCAAATTAAAGCATTTAAAGAAGAGGGAGGGGTATGGGGGGCTGCAGGAGGAGCAATTATGCATTCATTGTGTAAATGAAGCAATACAAAGACATGCATGTCCTGGTCTTTTCTAGAAATTGAAAGGGCTTCTAAATATGTAAAATGTTTATGTTCAGTAAAATTTATAAAAATTGAAGCATCTTATTTTATTGTTGCTGAAATTAACTTCGAAAAGGTAGTTTCGTTATTAAAATATGCTCAGTCCTTAGTATCTGTTTTATCTATTTAAAAAAAAAGAGAGAGAAAAGGAAAAAGCAGCTTCTAAAACACACTTTTTGATCAATTTGACAGAAGTAGACTAATGATGCAAAGCTAATCATGCTAAATTAAAATTTGGGAGTGGGGGCAGTAGGAAGAGGAGGAACCAAATCACATGGTGCAGCCCTAGTGATGAACACTGTAATGGGTTTGTCATCCCTGCTCTTGCTAAATAAAATCTGCCTTGCAGGCTTCCATAGAGAAAGGATGCTCATATTTCATTTATTGGCCCATTTTTTCCCCTTTCTTTTTTCTTTAATCAAACCTTACACAGCTGTTTATTCTGTGACATTTATTTTAAAATCCAGCACTGCTCAGAATGACATTTAGCTACATAAATAATAAACTGCTGTAGCTGTAACTTTAAAAACACAGTAAATAAAAGAAGGAAAGAAAAAAAACCCTCAAAGTTAAATTTGATATATTTTACACGGAAAACTGAAACCACAAAATGAGAACATAATCTCACTAATAACTGTGCTAAAACAGCATAAATTATGCATAGAACCTCTTGTCTTTTTAGTAATAAATGTTTTATAATCATTCCCAACATTTAATGCTAAGTGCACTTGCCGTAAGAGAAAGGAGCTCCACTATCAGTCGACATTTTTACAAAGTCTCAGGCACTTAACATAGTATAACACACAATTTTACTATCTCTCCATTCAGAGCACCTTTTTTTAATTTTAAACTACTATTTAAAAGAAAGTGTGCACATTTTTTTAAAATAGAAAAGAAAAGAGAAAAAGCTGCGAGTATGTTTTCCAATCGTGTGCATTCTCTGGCCTGTAAATACCATTTTAATAGAAGTGTGGACACGTCCTTGCGTGTGTTTGCATGCGCGTGGGCGTGGGCGTGTGTGTGTGTGTGTGTTTGACAAGGGGCAGATACAGGACAGGCCTTAAAGGATGTCCACAGCCAGGATAAACAGGATCTACGGAGGGAGAACAAACAGGGGCTGAGCTATTACACAGAGCAGGGCGACAGCTGCCCGGGACACAAGTAAATAAGGGAAGAGGCCAGGACAAGGCGTGCTTGTGAACAAACAGGGCCCCTGTTTAACACCGAGCCGCTTACTGCTGATGGAGAAAGACGCGGTGAGAAAAGACAGAGACAGAAAAGACAGGAGGAGAAAAAGGAAGGAGAGGGCGAGGGGAAGGAGGAGAGGGGGGGTAGGCGGATGACGGAGAGAGAGACAGTGGGAAGGAAAATAAGGGAGGTGGTGGCAGAGTAGAGAGGGTGGAGGGGGGGTTTGGATTGGCACAATGTGACATCCAATCCGGTGATGAATCTCAGCATAAGAAACTCAAGGCTGAAGCCGAGATCAGCCGGCTAATAAGTATTCAAATTAGGCATAAATTTTACATGCCCAATGTTTAAAATATTCAGAGAAAGACTGTCTGATTGCTTTTACTACCATTTTATGAACATTCTAATGGAGCTCGGATCTCTCCGTTTTTTTGTGCTTTCTTTCTTTCCTAGACCGACAAGGAATGTTCGGAAAAACTTGGAAGATATATGAGACGAGGAAATAAGGATTTTTAATAACATCTGAATGCATGCAAACCGAGAAAAAAAAAATTGCTGCTGGGATTTTTATTATTATTATTATACGCTTACTCCAATATGAAAAGTTAATGCCCAGCAAAAGAACAATTCACATTTTGTGTAAGATTCTACAATCTTATCTCCTCGCTCCAAAAAAAACGTCTGCGCTTTATGGCTAGCTGCGGCGTTCTGATAATGCAGATATATGCAAAACATATTCGCAGAGATCAGATGGTGCTTTAACCTTAATGACAGCGGTGAGATAAATTAATTAGCCATCAAAAGGCGGCATTCAAATCTGCCAATTAGAATGTCAATTAGGAACGCAGCCTGGCTGCGGCTGTGGCGACAAGCGAGCGAGCTAACCGAGCCGCGGATCTGACTGTGGGGGTGATGGGACTGTCACACAATGCTCACGAGAGGCAGATAGTGACGATTCCCGGCACCTGAGGGTGTGACTGCGTGAGGCATAGAGCTGCGTTTGTGTCTGAGGGGGTACAGGCCCTGACCCCAGCTCAGACCGCACTGAACCAACTGGGCTGGAAAGCGTCACAGAACCTCCCCCAGGTAAAAGAAATGTGCCGGAGTGTGTGGGCTGAAGCTGCCAACATGGCCTTACTAGGGATTTCCAGGGTTGATATTACCTGGGAAAACACCCCCTCTTATGGAGAGGAGAATATAAGGGACGGTGAGACTGAGGTAGTTGGACGGCGTCACTAGAGATGGACCAATCAATTGATCGGAAATTAGTGACTGATTGAGCCCGACTGGTGATGATAAGCAGCTTAAATTGTGAAAAAAAATTCTTTTTTTTAATTTATTGAATGTCTCATGATTAGAGGCTTCTCTTCTAGATTTTCACTTTTAAAAGTGCTTTTAAATAATAATATAAAAAATAATCAAATATTCTGGAAAAATGCTTTGTATAAATCAAAGCATTTGATTTATACAAATCAAAAAACAAAAAATTATTTAATTTTTTGTTTTTTTTATCGTTTTTAATTGTTGTAGACGTATTATACCCACACCCACTCAGACATGGCAGTAATATGTACAGCATTGAAACAATTTAAAACAGATTTTTAAGGCCCAATATTCTACAAAAAAACCTGCGGTGAGATTCTATATCTGCGTGTGCTAAAGAAGTGAGATAAGATTGAAATGCTTTTATAGGATACAATGCAGTTCTTAGATCAAAATATATATCCTTGGATGCATAAGAAATCTAAGTAATATAGTAATTCCGTAATTTCCAACAAAAAAAAGTTGCAGTAGATGCCAAAACAACATAAGAAATCAATATTGGCGATGAAAGTCATTATCAGTGGAAATCTTGATCTCCTTTCTAATTTTTCTGCTGTTACAAACCACTGATGCCTGATGAGGTCCACTGTGAAGCCTCAAATTAGCGTCAACAAATATTTCCTCTTGGATCTTGAAAACTAATCTGCTCCATCACAATCCGAGAAAGACATCCCGGGTTAGGCGTTTGGCTCCGAAATTGGGAGAAATTCTATCGTTTTCCTTTAAGAAGTGACACAACAAAGGTTTAGTGAAAATTGAGCCTTTACTCCCACACACACACGCACACACACCTATCATTAAAGGGTAGGAGAAGCGGCGCTCCATCTTTGTTTGCGAGCTCTAAAAGCCCTTAATGTAGCCTCATTACCTGACCTGTCTCCTGCTCTATCATGTGCCGTAAACACACACCGTGACACTGACCATCCATCTAGAGGGGCGAGCGCAGCTGTCTGCTCCGAGAACACTGAGGAATTTACAGTGATGCAGTGTTAACACACTGCTGCCCTGACACCGGTTTCATCTCCGAGACTTCCGTTTTTTGGTGTGACGACACTCTCCGTTTGCTCATTCTATATGCGCGAGTTGCAAAAAAATATTTTCATCACAGAGGCAGGACAGGAAGAAAAAGAGAAAAAGGAAAAACAGAACAAAAAGTGACCGGTAAACCTGTGATCCCAGACGTGCGATCGTTATCAGCTCACATTTCAGGTGGCTGCCGGGATCTCTTGTTGGGTTTGAGAGATCAAAATAACAAGAAAAGGAAAAATAATAATAGAAATTACATTTCACAGTCTGATGACTCCCCACAGCTCTCTGATCAAGGCGAGATACGGTTACCATTTGAAATAATCACTGATTCTGTGCTTGAGTGAAATTAATTCATCATTGCCATAAGTTACTGTGCGTGCAATATAAAGAAGTAGCTGTGCAAGGGCAAGAGCTCACATATTTAATACTTGAGATTGCTTAATAAATCAAAATGCCACGCATTGTGCTGACAAGAAGAGTTGAGAAAAGCAAAAAAATTTAATTTGGAACAACTTAAAACTTTAAAAAAAAAAGGTGACACATTCAACAAAACTTGATTTTGACTGTTTGTTTGTGTCGCTTATTCATTGATTTTTGCAACAAGCTGTCACAGGATCCAAAATCTAATTCTTTAACGCTTAGAGCGAGGACTAAGAATGGAAAAATGAGGAGTTCTAGTTTAAAAAAAAAACAACAAAAAAAATACCCTCGGATTAAGCAAGGCAAAGTCAGGCTGCTACACCTTAGAATTAAAAGCTTCCTTTTTGGCGCTAAAGGACCACATAAAGGAGCATTAATGACTACTTCTTATAAACCTGTGTACGGTAATGGTTTCTGCTCACAGATAGAGGAATTTCAAAAGTGCTTCACCGGTGAATAAAGATTACTTTGGAGGGTGGGGATTGGGGGGAGAAAGAAAAGGGCTGAAGAAATCATATTTACAAAATCTGAAGTGGGGGCCAAATGAAAAGCGATGAATGTGAATAATGGACTTTGCTTTTTTTTTTTAACGCCGGATTAACATTATTCAAAGCAACAGAATCAAATGTGGTTATCTCCTGTCCAATGAGCCCTGCATTGAGAAAAAACCACAGTCATATTTCAATTCTTCATTTGAGCCCCGACAATAAATCGTAGTTCTGTGATAGGAGACATTCAGTGGAGAATGTTCAGAACTTAATTCTCCTCTATTTACAATAAGGAGATGAGACGGAATAAGATAAAAGGCGGACTATTTGCCGGAGTGTGGAAGTGTCCCTGAATGAATGTGAGGGGATGTGTCGGAGTCGGCGTTCCGAGGAGAACAGAGAGAGGGGAGAAAAGTGACAAAGACAACCGGAGGAAAGAGTATAAACTGCGTGTTCAATTGTACGGGCTGCACAATGTTCCTTTTATGATCAAGTGCAAGAAGTATTCATGAATCATATGCATGATACTGTTTTAAGGAAAATGCATATTCAATAGATACGGCTAAGTCACAAAAAGCATATTTGAGGAAAAGCAAGAATACACAAAAAGCTATTTTTCTATCGACCAGAGATCGGTATTGACCAGTTATTTGCTTGATTTGATCTGATTGGCCATAGCCTGAAAAAAATCTTTTTTTTTTCCAATTTCCTTTTTTATTAAATCCATCCAAAATGCAAACTCCCATCACTTTTAGTCTGAAAACACACAACGTGAATGTAACTGGTTAGTGACTGAAAAATCTGAATTTCCTTTCAAATCACTGAATGCCTCACAATTAAGAATCATACAGTTTTCCATGTATTGATGTAACAACCCACAGCATGTATTCTGATATAAAACTCCTTAGTTTAATAAAAGACTCATGTGCATTGATGCGTAATTGGGAATAATCCTGCGATTCCTCATTTTATTGTATTCTAAACCACAAACATAATGAAATAAGCAGGAGCACTTTTTTGTCTTTAATGTGTTACAGACTAAGCAAAAAAACATAAAAAATCTGTCAAAATCAGAATTGGCTGGTCAGACCTCAAGGAAAAAGAAAAATTGGCAGCAAAAATCAGTGCAAAAATATTAGATGAAAATAAAAAACATAAATGTTATGGGACTTCTTCTGCAGCAGAAACGGGCATGCTGCAGATAACACCCCTAACAGAAAAAGAAAAAGAGGAGGAGAGAGAATAGTTTCTTTCTCGGATTTAGGCTCGTCCCATATCATTTACATGTTTCCCCCCGTCAGACGCCACGTTCTGCTGAGGCAAGAGATGGCTGAGCAAGACTGTGACGAAGGCCGATCCGTCTGCTCTCATTTGCATATTTGCCAATTCTGTTAATTAACTCGGCCCACCTAATCAGGGCTAATTGACCTATAAAGAGGAGAGGCCTCATTGTCTCATCCAATCATCTTTATCAGGAGTAGAGGAGGTTGCACTTGTGAATGCGCAGCACTTCCGACCTAACTGTATTTATAGACCTCACGTGTGGGAAGTATTGCGCTGAGAAAAGATGTTTTCCTTTTTTTTTTTTTTCTTTTTTTTTATCCTGCGAGTGATCACAACTGAGCTGCTTTGACGCGGAACAAGACCTGGATAACAAAAAGACGCGAATGGACAAATTCCCTTCTGGGAAGAGAGCAGAGAAAAATCAGAGGAGGTAATGACAGCTGGATCGGTTTGACTCTCCGGTCCCCTTTTTTTTCCACAGCGGGGCAGATCCAGCGGACGGCTCCAGCTACAGAGACATAGCTCATTGTGACGTTTCCAGTTATTTCTGGTTGATTAGGGCCATTATGTCTCAGGCTCTGATTTATGTTGTCATTCCCTCTCAGCAGTCCTGCATCGATAGATCTTAATGAATTGGTAAATAAGGGCGAAGATTGCACCTGACAACACCTCAACATTCCTCATTCATACCAGACAAGATTTATGTAACCAATTAGAAGCATAAAAAGCAGGACGGGGGGGAGGGGGGGGGGGGGGGTATTTAGGGGGGAAAAAAAAAATGAAAAATCTTTTTTTTGGGAAATGCAAACAGATAAAGAGGGATCTTTAACCCCGGATAAGTCGGACGTTTC
>CAEGAE010055633.1:0-11012 GCA_903067095.1 Girardinus metallicus | reverse complement strand
CAGTATATTTAAGATAAATTGAAATTGTACTCATGTAAGTAGATGTTTTCATAGTAATTATCAGTTGATTTTTTTTTTTCCTTGTTTAACAATTTTTTTTTAATGTGTGCATGTTTTTAATTTGCTTTGATCCACTTGGTAGAGATCTGCATGTTGTAACGACTAAATAAAAGTGCTCACCTTAACGTGTGGTTGGCTGAGTAATGTCGGTGAAAGCTTGACAAAATCAAGGTTTTTAGGTGATGCAGAGCAGTGTATGGGATCAAATTTTCAGATGGGGGAGTTTATCATGTAGATTCTATTGTTTTGTAATGTGAAACGTGTAGGAAGACATTTTAGACATGTAAAAAAATAATTTGGGGTTAAATGTAGCATAACGTGCTGTACGCTGCTGATCGAACGATTCTATACACTCGTGCATGAAGTTCATCATTTTGAGCTTCAAATGCTTCCCTTTTTTAAAATTTTTTTTTCAGATCGGCAAGGTTTGCATGCAGGTTTTTGTATATGTGTACTACACTAATAGTTAAATGTCCTTTAGCATACTGCAGAGGAAGCCAACACTCTGTATAGTCAAATCTCTGGCTGGATATTTTAACAGTTCTTCACAACAGAAATGGCAGAGTTAATTAAAATCAATTGGTTTCCTGGTAGAGACCTGACTATCAAGCCATAAAATATTCACAGGCTTATTCCTAAGACTTATTTATCCAGAACTGAGTTTGATGTGTGTTTGGAGTTGATGAATTTCAAGGTAGTCTTCATATTTTTCATGTCATGCCTGACATCAGGTACATTGTGCTTTGATTCGAAAGCAAGGAGCAGTAATGTCCAGGCGTCTTCTTAGGCTGAAGTGAATGTACCATTTATCACAATGTCAAAATTTTCAGCCAGAATTATACTAGAAGCTTGATGGTTACAAAGAGTGTGTTTGCTTCTTCACATATTTTGTGGACAGGTGTGCATGTGTTCAACCCTGTGTAATTTAGATGAAATATTAATTTAAATGTATTCATCATATACTTTGTTTTTTTAGATCTGTATTACAATTTGACCCTGTGTGTTTAAAAAAAAACATACAAAGTTCAAATGCATAATTGAAATAAAAAAAATAGTGTATGTAAACTTCTGGCCGGCACTGTATAGTTAACCATCATTTCTGTTTTAATCCACTGAAAAGCTGAGTTGGTTCTGCAGCTACATTCAGGGAGGTGAAGCAGTGTGTTCTTGCTTTGCATTGTAGCAGCATTTCTGTTGATTTATTGATGAGAATAAATGAAAATTAGATTTTAAATACATGAGATCACGAACAGGCTTGCTCAGTTAAGGATCTCTTTGATATTTATTTTAACAAGTTCAAAATTTTATCAGACCAGTATACATCAATATGAACAGAGGAGCTAAAGGAAGGATGAAGCTCTCTGAAAGTATTTTGTCTTCTGCGCCTGATGGATTCTAAAAATATCTTGATAAACTCAGCTCAGGATGTTGGAAAGTTGCACAGCTGCACCCATTACTGTTTCAGAATCAGTAAATGGCAGATACTTCAGACACATGCAGTCCTCCCAGTCCACACCAGGCTGATCCTCGATCAGTCCCACCTCTGCCAGCTTCATCACCAGCAGGGCTCGCTTAACGGTCAGCCAGTTCTGCACAGCCGTGACCGATGAGGAGCCTCTGTGGTTGGATATGGAGACCCGGGGCCCCCACAGGAGCACCTGCAGCATGGCTATTATGTCCGTCATCTGGGGACCGCTCTCGCTCTGAAGCAGAGAGGACAAATGAAGAAGCCCTGTTCGGTATACAGACAGAGTAGGGTCTTTGTGGGCTTCCTGAGGGCACAGGCAGAACTGAATTAGCTCTCCCATTTGGTATTTAATGGAGGTCAGTGCCTGAGGGGCCGAAGCAGCAGACTGTGGCGTCACCAGCACACGAGGACAGCCATACTTCCTCCATAACTCCTGCACCCAACCTATTTGACCATCCCGTTCCAGCACATCTCCCCCTTTACATCTCTGCCTGCCGGGCCAGACCAGAAGGATCTCTCTGGGTCTGAGCTCAGCTGCAACAGCACTGTTGCTGTGCAGGTGGTGTGAGCCCATTAAGACCTGCAGCACCAAAACACACACCTGCCTGTTGTAATTCTGACCCTTGCTGGGCTGCACCAAGCAGCTGTCCTGAACAAAGTCCTCCAGGGTGGCGTGCGGCAGATCACGTTCAACGCTCACACAGTGTCCTCTCTGAAGGAGCGAGTTAACTGTGAGAGACGTCATGCTGGGACAACAAGATGCTTTCTCATCGCTGCCTCCGTCTGGTGGATCAGCAGCCCTGCAGTCTGACTCTCCAGTGGTTGAAAGATCTTGCATTGCGTTGGTTTTCCTTTCCTTATCAATGCTTGGTTGGAAATAAGCAATGACGTCTTGCACATTTGCGTGCAGGTTGTCTTTGTTACGAGTCGATGGAGTGTTCTTTGTCCCTTTGCATGCCTACACAACAAATAACAGAACAATATGCACGCATTGCATCAAAGTGTTTTGCAATTCTGTGATAAATGTGACACAAAAGAGGTCTGTAGCAGCTGGTGTAACTGTTGAAAGGAAGTTATGTTGGCACCACAATGAGCAGAACATTTGCAGATAAAGATCAAGATTCTTTTTAATGCAATGTGCTTTGTATTTCAGACCTAACTTGCTATGAAAAATATCAATTTATAAAAGACCTCATATGAAATAAGAGATGTGCGTTACCCTCAAACCAAGCACCCTCCCGGGGAACTTTGGGCTCTGGAGGCTGTAGTAGGTCTTGTCTCCGATCTTCTTTGGCTTGCTACCCTCACACAGCAGGAAATCCTGGGGCTCATATGAATCGCAATCCCTTTCTTTCACCTTTAGGATGCTGCGCTCCTCAACGCTCTTAGCCATGCTTCGAAGGAAGAGCAGCTGACGATGCTGAATCCTCCCTGAGACAACACGCTGGTCCTCAAAGCTCCCAAAGATGGAGGCTAGGTTTTCATCTGAGGTATCAAAGGACAGCTGGGACAGGGGCTGCAAGGGAGTGGGGCTTCTTCTAGGTGGTTTCAAGTCTTGAGTCTCCTCATGCATAAAAGTATCAGGTATCGGTGCCATCATGTAGAGGGGGTTGTCAAAGTTCTGAGGACGTCTTTGCAGAGGAGAGAGTGGAGAGAGGGAACAGAATGCAGCTGGATCAATGCTGGGAACAGAGAGGGCACGGGTCAGCTTCTTCTTTGGAACAGGTGGTGGTGTGCCATCGGAGTAGAATCTCATCTGGTGTTTGAACGGATCTGGGGAGCACAATGAGAAGGAACCTTAGATTTAAACAATATAAGAGGAAACACTGGATTTAAGAGTCGCAAATGCTCAAAATAGTTGTACAATCGTGGGGAAAAAACAGGTTGTAGTGACATTTTTCCAACTTCTGGATCACTGACACCTTCAGTGGCTTAGATATTCTTCTCTAATCAATGCTGTCGGTATGTTATGCAACAATAAGGTCAGAAAGGTTTTATCGGACCTTTAGTTTCACAATGAGATGCTTCTTGTCACACCGTTGGTAATGAGACACTTTTTAATAGGCAATAAGTGACAGCATTTCCTTTTAAATATTAATATACTTAAACTGCTGTCATCTCTTTCTGTGCCCTTTTGCTCTTTCCTTTCTTCATGTGGTCAAAACTTTCCCTGTGTTTTCCTGTGTGTCCACAGTGTTTCACATAATTTTGTGGACATCTATGGTTCGATATGTGTGGATGGGTTGTTATTGACTTTTGATGAAAATCTCCCATTCATCTTTTTTTATTTGTTTTGCTGAAAAGTCTAATCTTACTCTAATTTGACACACATCTTATCCCTGTCACGCCTCCCAACCTAAACAACAAGCTGCTACATAGATATTGGTGTCTAAAGGATGTTATGACCCTGGTGACCCCAACGTCCGCTTGTTGCAACATGTTTCGTCATTATTGCTCTGACAATGAAGTACTATTTTCTTGTACTAACCACCTGACCTAACGTACATACCTTTCTTTCTTTAATGGTATGTTCTTTTGTCTTTCCCATCTTGGGGAATGAATGGGAAATAAGCCTCTGTGACATTTAATATTTGTACCTCAGTGAAGAACTAAATAATATGTGGATTCAAGTTTAAAAGACAGCTTATAACATAAAGTAAGCACGCTTGTAGTTACATTTATTAGTAGTATTTTGTGTGGGTGCTACTGATGGAAACAAAAGTGATTATCTTAAACACAATAGTTTCTTGACTTTTGTCCACCCCTGAATAAATGTGACCAATTAAAAAGTTGTGTTTTTAGTAGATATTTGGGATGATCACACTTTAATAAAAGATTTATTTATTTTAGAGCTTTACATACTCTAAAATAAAGTATATAACACATTTATCTGGAGTATGTAAGGCACTCACATGTAAGGCACCCACCTATTTACCTGACATGGCCTTGTTTCAGAAAATACTATTTCTATTTTAGAATTTAAAACACAGGAAGCCCTGTGGTAAAAATAAAAAAAAATGACCACTGACTAATCTTTTTTTTGGTAAGTATTTTATTACTTCAATTTAATAAATGAGCACTACATTTTCAGTTTGAACTTGCTACAGTGTTTTTATTATGTGTATGTTTCACCTTGTATTTTAACTTATTTGGGACTTTATTATTATGACAGCTGGACGACCCGAATTTCCTGCGAAGTCATTCTACTCTGAAGCTCACTTGGAATTTACTTAAAGTAGAAGTTATATAGGGCTACTTCCTCTCTCTGGTTCTCACGAACTGAAAGACGAACTGAGGAGAGGAGTGAACCCTCATCAACACCAGTCGCCATTTCAGTGCAGAATTTAAATCCTACACAAAATGACGAGTTACAAGCCAGAGGTTTGCAGTCCTACCATAGCGCTGGTGGATGGGACACTGGACTGCATGACAGTCGGTGGGCTCCGAGAAGACGTTGCTGTACACAAAGCTGGGATGCTGAAACCCAGCGGGGCTGAAAACAGAGTCTGACTCCATACTGGAACGTCTGAAGGAATGCACAGAATAGTTCACCCATAAAGCGTGTATATGTGCAGAGCCGTCCTCTGCAGAAATAGTCTGATTTTACAGAATATCGTATTTTTTTTCTACAAGAACATGCACTGCAAAAATACTTGAACATGCAATGACAAATTATTTGTGAAAATATAACTAGTGTAAAATACATTTTTTTCATTTTTCCAAAGAAAATCTAATTAATGGGAGTCCGATAAGTACTTTTGCCTTACCTGTGTTGTTTGACAGGCAGTATCGGAGGCTGATCCTTCTCTCTGCTACCAGAAGCAGATGCCATCAGGAACTTAAGCTTTAACACCTTAATCCTTTCCCTTCACCTCAGCAGCATCTCCTTCCTCTGACTTCTAGCACACTAGAAGCTCAGGAGGCCAACTCACCATTTAGACTCAGACTCTCTTTTAAAGACTTCCTGTCTGCCTCAGTTTCTGCTTCCTACTACTTTATCTGAATGGCTGCGTATTTCAAAGCGACTCGTCTTTAAAAGGTGTTGCTCGGCGGATGTCTTACTGCGATCAGTTTCTGTCAGAGCTTGAGGTTGGCACCGGAAGAGTTGTCTCTGTACTGAGGGCAAAGCTGTTCTCTGAGCTAACCTCAACTTCGGCAGAAGGAGGAAGAGCAGTTACAACAGAACACCTTCACATTGCGCTCGTTTCTGTCTGTTTCTCCCAGGTGTTCGGTGTTCATCCTAAGCTCATGTAATGTTACAAAACTAGTTTTACAGGTTTTTGCATCAACTTCATATGCTTCTATGACTTTTTTTCTACTGATCAAGTATTAAACTAGGACTGCATGCTGGTGCAGTTTGTAGCACTGTTGCCTTGAATCCCAGCCTGGGGGCTTTTTGGTGCCTCTCTCACAGGGGAATATAGAGGCACTCAAATAACATACATTTTTTAATAGCCAGATTCCCCTGGTGCTCATGGGAAGAACATGCAAACTCCAAGCAGATATAGCTCAGGTCAGAATTCAAACCTACGACTTCCTTGCTGCAAGGAACTAGTGGCATCAGATAATCGGCCATTGCCCAGAAAACTGCAACTGAAACTAAAAAAGTTACTTTTTTAGTTTCACGCCTTGCAGCGCCCTCTACTAAACAGAGTGAGATTAAAAGATCAAGCAACTGATTTTAGAGGCCATGTGAAGACATCCTGATGGATGAGATGACACCTGTATCCTGTCAGTGTCACATAAAACATCTTTGCACCATTTTTGCGATGTCATCCTCTCAAAACTGAGTGAAGGAGTTAACTGACTTAACAGGCAAGTTATAGTAAGTTCTCAGGTTACAGCTGTTCTCCTGTCCCAGTATAACCGCCGATAAACACTGCTTATTTTGGAATACAAAATATGATATCAAAATATGAGCCATTTCTCCTTTTGTTTTTTGGTTGAAAATGTTTTAATTCAGTTATTTTTTTCCTATTTGAGATAATAGAAATATAAAATATCTAGTTAGAGAAACAAAAAATTACTTTTTTTTGTTTTCATTTCTTAGCGAAACAACAAGCTGCTAAGCATATGTCGCTACTGCGACTATCATATGTCTAGACTTTAGGGCACTTTTTCTTCTATTCACCTTGACTTGCCTCTAAATTGAAAGTTACGTCAAATGCAGAGCCAAGTCTCCGTGTGGACTGAAACACAAATGAAACAGGCTATCAGTTGGAAAGATAACAAGGATGTTAATTTTCTAAAAAATTAACAATAAACTAGCCAGCCTACCTCTGGAATTTAAATCATTTTAACACTAAATCTCACTGTATTTAAGCCGTAATAACATATGACAGCACATCCTGTAAAGTGAGAACAAGCACTGGGCAACATATCTTTTTCTGACTCTCTCTCATCCTTTATCATCTTCATCATCCTCATCTCACAGCAAACTGACATGTTGCCTGGTGACAAGTTAGCACCAGTATTATGTGAGACATGTAGCCTAATTATTAATCATGTCTGAGTCTAAATGGTGATTTAACAGACCTGCCACATTGCTCTCTGAGAACAAGATGTATTGAAGAGACATCGCCTTCTAATGTCACGACAGCTACATGGTGGTTTTACATTTAACTGTCTGCTTACAGAAATATGAATAGAATGTGTATTTTTTCTATTTCTTAGCCCGATATGTTTTCTAAATATCTTAAATTGGTAAATAACTACAATAAAATTGAATAATAGCTTATTAGTAGTTTTTTTTTTTTTTGCATATGTCATCAGTTTCTAAGAGAAAACAAGAAGACCAACATCTGTTTACACTTTTGCATTAGGAGTCACATTTAAAAACACAGTTGTAATCTTTAATTTAATCAATTTAAATACAAAGATTTAAATACAAGGGTATTTAAATCTCCTTTGTTAAAAAAAAAGGATAACATTTCCATGATTCGTTTTGATCTGAATTTTCACTTCCATATGAGAGCAGAAACAAAGACGGAGTTCACAAATCTGAGAATCGCTCTCAGTCACCTGTTTTACTCAACAGCATTGTTCTCACTGACCAGAATCCTGGGAGAGTATGACCTATTCCTGTTTCCACTGAACATGCTGGTTGTGTTATTTCTCTCCTCCTCCTTGGAATTAAAACATAATCAGATTCTAGTACTTGAGGCTAATATTATATGTATTATGACTAGATGATGGTTCCTTCTCTCTGTCTGGATATCATTTGTGCACGAAAGCAGTCTGCAAAGTTAAAGTTAGATCAGTTGTTTTTCTGCTTAAGTATTCTTACTGCATCTGTTTTTTTCCCCTCACTTGTTTATACAATCAAAGAAAAATGTGAAATTTCAGTTGCCTATGACATTCTCAACTTCCTTATTTCATGCATGCCTTTATTGCATAGCAGTTTACTTTGCTGCTGCAAAGTAAACTGCTATGCAAGTGCAAAAGTGTGCAAAAGTGTCAAAAAAAGTCATATTTTCATCCCTTGCACGGTGGATCCATAGTATTGAAACATACTTGTTTGTTTTTTTTACTTCTTCTATATTGTTTTTCTTGTTTGAGCAATTCCTGTCTCATTTCCTAGAAACAAATTTCCTGGTTGAATGAAAAACAAATTTAGATTTAACTTGACCACAGGTATAAATATTAATAGGCTCAAAGATGCCATTTTATTGTGGATTTATAGAGGCTCTGTATTTGTTTTTGCTGCATACTGAATATGTTTTCTGAATTTTCTCTATCTGATTACTAGGAGGCTCTCAAAAATTAAACACCCATTATTTTTCTCCCATTCATTCCTCGCTGCCTACTCCTGCTTTTGTAAATGCTTTAGAGGCTGAATTTCATTAAAGCCGAAACCCTTAATTACCTAGAAGCACTCAGGAGAAACCTTTTACGTCATGCAAACAAACAAACCACACAGTAGCGAGATTATAAATTTAAATTTGTCTGCTTCCAATGTTGAAGGAGCAGCTCCATCGCAGTTTGCGTCACAGTGCCATTTATCCTCCACGTTTCAGTGAGTGGGTGGCAGATGGACGCATCAAGTGACCAACATTGAGACCCTCTTCAGCGAACCTCTTCAGCCGTTAGAGGGGCAGGTCTGGTTTCTCTGAACACATCACTGAAGCGTGCTGTGGAGACTCTTAACATGACTTTAACATTGATACAAACTGAAGCAGGTAGACTGAAGATTGGCCATTTAAAATCAGGGCATCAAACTATAAATCCAGTCAGAAGTTTACATACATACCAGCGTGCTACTGTTTTGATTTCTTTCTTTTTAATGATGCATTCACTCCATTGTTTTACAGGTGTAGAATAATCATGCAACATATATCGTCAATGAATTTACAAAACAAGAATTGAGTTGAATTTACAGTGAATTTTCCCCCATCCATCAGGGTCAAAATTAAATATACAGACTCCAATATACACATACATTCCCACCAACACTTGGTCAAATGTCCCGTAGAAAAGCACAGAGAAACTAAACGTGTTTGTTGCTGCTTGAGACTTGTTGTTTTTGTAGCCATCAACACACAGTATTCTGTTTTGGAAGGATATTCAATATTCCTTAAAATTCAAACATAGTTGACAAATTTTCCTAAGGTGAGAAGTTTGGGGAGAGCATTTTAAAGTTAATGTCAGCCTAATTTCCCCATTTCATGACGAATTCAGATGAGTGTTTTTCGATTGTTGTCCTTTCTGGAGCACTCACTTGTATTTATGTACAATATTTTGACCCAAACATTCATTCATTGTTGAAAGTAAATTGATATGTTCAGAATAAATATGTTCAGAAAAGAAACAGGAAAATATCTGGAAGTGTGAACATGATCTAAAGAACTCCATACTAACTCACAAGCATGGCGATGGATGTATCATGCTGAGGGCATGTTTCAGAGCCAGTGGTACTGGTACATTGATACAGGATGATCACAATAGACGATTATCTATAATGAATTAAACTATTTGAAATTTTACTCAATTGACCAGAAATGTTTGTCAGACTCAATTATTCATGCAGTATTTTACATTTTACAGCTGCAGGAAACAACACATATTCTAATCAAATGCATACTTTTAACCAGCTTACACAACTTCTTTTGTTAGTGTGCTACATTAAATGTTTCTTTATGATGTGATAGAAGCGTCGTTTTAGCTTATCTGGTGGCTTCGGTGTGGAGGAAGCAGAACTTGAGGCGCATGGGGAAGCGTGCGGCTCTCCTCCCAGCAAACTCTCTCCGCACTGGGAGTCAGGAAAGTCTTTGGACAGCTTCTTCTTGGCTCCTATCAGATGGGAACAGTTGCCTTTGACGACCTCTGCGTTGGATCCTGAAGCACAAACGGCACTAGAAGCCTTGCTGTCACTGTTTAGGCGGTGCAGTCCAGCCTGACAGAGCAGTGCCTCCTCACTCGCCATCTGTGGGCTCTGGCTTAAAGTCACAAAGCCGTACGGTGTGGTGACCTTGGTGAGGTGGGGCAGGGAAAGAGCGGCCTTACTCGTCGGGTCCAGGCAGTAAAGGGTGCTTTTGTAGGAGGGAGTAAATGGTACATCCCGCTGGAGGAAAGATCTCCTCTTGGCTAAAGGGTCTGAAAGACACCGCTGAGCTTTACGGCCTGACAGCAGTAAACTAGAGCAGGGGGAGGATGAAGATGAAGAGACGTTAGCCCCACAGCTCCTTATTTCTCCCTCTGACTCTGCTTCATTGTCCTCTGCCTCCTTGTCCAGTGACCGTAAACTGGTCTGTACTGACAGACTTGGTATGGTAAACTGTGGGATGCTATCAGGTGTCAGGATGTTGGCAAAAATGTTTTCACGGCTTGTTTGTGAGTCTGTAGAGCATCCAAAGGACTTTGCGCTGCCGGTGGCCCACAGCAGGGCCCGGATCCCCGCACTGCTGCTGCTGTACCTCCTGGTTGTGGAGAAATCACCCGAAGCTTTGCTTCCACTGCAGATAGCACCAAAACTGAATGTTCTTGTCACTGGTTGCTTATCCATTTTGTACGAGTCTTCCACTGCCACTGCGCAGGTCTGATTGTAGTTTGACAAAAGGCGGGGCAACAGGAGGCTTTTATATTCATCTAGTTGCACCTGTTTGGTTTTTTTCTTCAAATGCATAAAAGGACACGGAGACGTGACAGAAACTCCAGCCGGAAATGGTTACCAATTAGAGAGCTGCACTTGTATGGAAGCTTGTTTCTCAAAGCTCTTCAGATGCAAAGTAGCAACAAGAGCAGGAACAGTGTCTGTCTGCCTCTTGAGGCCGGAAGCAGTAATCTGATATTAAACCGCAACACTTTTCAATTGTTATGATAGGAATGTTTCAGGGTTAGTTTTCATTATCAATGAGGGATTACTGAAGTGGAGTTTAAAAAATTAGCTATTTTGATAGAAACCAAATAGTCCCATACAGAAGAATATATGGCTTTTTAAAATATTTTTTCCAAGTGTAAATTTTATATATATATATATATATATATA
>CAEGAE010055630.1:0-53541 GCA_903067095.1 Girardinus metallicus | reverse complement strand
CGGTGTATGAATGTGTGAGCGTTTGTGTGAGCGAATGGGTGAATGACTATAGTGTAAAGCGCTTTGAGTGGTCAGAAATGATCGGATAAAGCGCTATATAAGTTCAGTCCATTTACCTCGCTTCTCCACTGTTAGCACATTTAGCAGCACGTTCAAGAGACCGATTGACAGCGCTAAGCCCCGCCTCCTGGCTCAAATTGCTTTTTTTTTGGTTGGGAGTGATGCGTTTCTTCAGGCGACAATAGTAGCTCAGGGAGGAGGCGGAGGAGATCGGTCTTTTCACAGATTATAAGTCTCATAAAAAACTGTAAACAAATTTGTAAAAACACATATTATTTATAAAAGTTACATACGGCAGCTTTAAGGTGTGGATCTTTTAGTTTCCACACTACGACAGTAGTTTTTTTTAAATACTTTAGAATGATTTCTTTAAAAGAAAATTGAATTGTCTTTCCAGGGAAGACTAGCAGTGTACAGAAACAGGGCGGGGTATGTTGGACAAATCCGCATTCAGACACGTTCTCTTGCACCCCACTACATTGACTTCAAGGAGTGGGAGTGGGTTAATAGAAACCTCGGTACATTTTGATACTGATAATTGGCCCATGCCTTTCTAGTAGATAAGAGTGAGGGTTAGTGGTGATCCAGCTGGGAGCTCCTCGTCAATGATGTTGATTTAAAACCATATGATTCAGTCAAACACCATAATCCTGTGTCCTTAACTCAAAAGAACGACCAAACGAACCACGATAAGACAAAGTAAATGGAATACGCTGTGCAAAGGGTAATTATTTACAGATTTTAATAAATAAAAAAGTCTTTCACAAACATTGTCTTATATACTTCCAGCGCCACTTCACAACACCTGGCTTGCGAGAGTAATGAACCCAACTGGGAATCAGCTGCGGCGCAATATTAAAAATCTGCCATGCAGCATGTGCGCTTATCACTCTTCTAATAAGGCAGCAACAGTGAGCCGCAAAATGTATTTTTTTCCATTTCACAAACAAAAACTAATAAATAAATAAGTTGTCCTTTCACAGAGGGGTCTTTGCATTACCTTATAAATGGGAAAATGGTAAACTTACTGACACATGCTGCAGTAAACAAACACTAGTTACACGTTATAATAAGAAGAACTGGGACAGTAAAATAGCTTGGAATTTGATAACAGAAAGGCTGAAATAATGAGAAAGAAATGGTTCAAATTAAACCGTGTGGGTATAAGAATGGTGTGTAAATCCACGTTGGTCAAGTTAGCAAAATATTCCCCTCACACCTCCTATATAAATGTTTTTTATTTGAGAATACTACTGGTCGGTCAACGTGGTTACAGTGACGCAAAGTATCCTGAGTTGTAGAGATTTTTAATATTCTGTTGGCTTTCAAGTTATTGCAGAAAATAAAAAGAATTAGTTGCTTGAAACAGAGACCAAAGATCAGGAAGAACCAAAAAGTCTTCAGAAAGTGACACATTATGTAAAACAAACCTTTGCCTGAGACTTATGCTTAATTCATAGAAATACTTTAAAATGATGGTTCATATCTGTTAAAGTAGGAAGCGGTAAAATGGGTATTATTGAGCTAAAATTAGTGTCAGACTCCTTAACCTTTTTCAATTTCCATTTTAGTTTCATATTTCAGCAGCTTTTTTGTGCAAACCTTTGATTAAGAGAAAGTGTTACAACTAAACATTACAAATCTCTACAGTTAGCATAAAGAGTAACGAAACTCAACTTAATCGATTGCTTAGTTGTAACAATGATTCCTGGTACTTAATATTATAGCCTTTATATCCTCTCCTATGATGCCACTTTTGTAAGAATGTCTTTGTGGGTTGCGTAGCACAGATCAATGTGTCTGTTGCATCTATAAACAACCTGGCAAATCCTGTGTGTCAACGTCGAACAAGCCTATTCTGTTATTGATTATGGTTTGATGTGATGTACTGGATGAGATGATAGAAGTTTAGAGAACACAGACATAATGGCAACTTAATATATTATTCATTTAACAAACGGAGTCCTCCGCACTGACGGGAAGGACCGGTCTAGTAGTCAGCCATCTTGGTTTGAGTAAGTTCAGATTATGTTTTATGTATTCCGCCTGATGGCAATAGGGACTCCTCTTCTGACGCAACATGGATGCCAAGCAAGGAGTCCCATTGAAGATCACATCAATCTATAATGTAATTTCCTTCTTTGGTTCAGTTTCTCTCTCTGGTTTGTTTCCCACTGTAAGGAAAAGGCACCAGGATTCTCTTGCAAGCGCACTAAGAACCGTGTTTCTTAAGAGGCCAACAAATGAGCTTTCACATCTGCCCAAATGAAACAGACAGCAGCTGCGTTTCCATTGACCAGAAAATCGCGCAAATTAGAATTATGAAAATAAATTAGCTAAATGGACACAGGGCAATTTTGAAAAACATCTAGTTTTTCGATAAAAAAGATTTTGCACTAGGATGAGGTGGTTTTTCAGCCGTATCGAAATAAGCGCATTTTGCAAAACTGCAATGGGAACCCACTTTTTTCGCATCACACGAGTCACTTGATCAACAACCAGCTGTTACTGCTGGTGGGAAAAGACGAAGAAGACGACAGGAAGTGGTAGGAGGACGATGGCGTAGCATGTTTTTTGATGACTTACGTGAACAAACTTTATCACACGTGATTTTAATTGTTTCTTTTTTTAATGGAAACAACACAATTTTAAAGATCACAAAACTGTGATCTTTGAAATTAGCAGAATACCAATAAAGTTTTGTGCACATTTGTAATGGAACACAGTTAATCGGATAATATGAGTTCTGGTCCATTTAGAGCAAACTACAAGGCTCTGGTGGTCTGTGAGCGGAGTTAGGATGGAGAAGGAAATGGAGTGAAAGATTAGTGCTTTAACAGTAAGGATGCAGCAGCTGCTTTAGTCAGCAAAGATTAAGAAACATGAGTCAAACAGGTCTTCATACAGTATGTTCACAATCAAAAGAAAGAGATCCCAGAAACAGGAGGCTAAATCAGGGCTGTCTAACGTGCCGCAAAGCTGGAATTAATCAAATCTGGCCTGCAATAATACAAGAACAACAAAAATAAAGTAAGCAAAAAGCAGAAGGCAATTTTGAAAAAAAAAAAGATTACCCAGGTCCCAAAAAATTACGAAACAGTATGCCTTTCGGTTTGTATGCTTTGGATCTAAATAATTTACAGATCCTTTAAGTTTCTTTTGTTTTTTCTTTCAGTACAGTCTTGCACATTTAAGTTATTGAGTGGATACAATAAAAAAGGCACAACAAATGTACTTCACTTAAAAAAATATTTATTTGTGGGCCTCGACTGCTTTCATTCAGTCAGTTTTGGTCCTCGATGGTTAAACGTTTGGACGCCTCTGGGCTAAATCTAGTTGGCTGGCTGAACTGTTACTCAGTTAACAGAGTAGTTGTTCCTGACTTATCTAGATAGTTTACAGTTCGAAATAATAGCAATAAAAAAACTCATTTTAAACCCACCGCAACTCTGTTTAGTCTTGTCAGTAAGGAAGCATCTCTAGCATGGTAGTTATAAAAACCACAAAAAGGAGTTAAGGCAGAAACACAGAACATCTGAAATGCAATTATTGTTTGGTGAACTAAAATCTCCCCTGTTGTTTTGAATTATGGTACTATCACTTATCAAAAAAAAAAAAAGATAAATGTGATTAAAATTAGATTTTTATTTAATTCTTTCAAGCAGCAATTAACTTCAAAAAGCAGCCACCAGTGAGCGAGTGAGCCGCTCTCAAAAACTCATTGTAAGAAGCTACAACTTTGGCATCAACACGTTTGCGTTTACCTCTCCTCCCACACACTTCGGACGTGCTTGTGAGTGTGATAGACAAAAGACAGGATATTTTTTTAGACTTATCTAATAAACTAAGAAGTGGTGACCTAAATATTGTTCCTCTCTTAATTCCCATGTGAACTCTGCGGGTATTTCCTGTTTACTTGTTAGGCAGATGCCATCGGTGAGACGACATATTTACAAAAACGACTGACACCTTTGGAAAGGACTTTAAACTTTTTCACACTGTGTCAAAAACGACTCCACAAAGTTACATGAAATGAGTTTGGTAAGTTGCTGAAGTTGTAGGTTTTTTTTTTTTTTCTCTTTTGTTTTTAAAGACATTTGAGGTAGTTCAGCAAGCTACCGACACTGATTTTAACATTTGTGCTAAACTATGACAACTTGTTTTTGGCATTCCTTAATTTAACATCTAAAGAAAGAAATTATTGATTTATTAATAATCAATGGTTGCATATTTCTGTGTTCTGGAATATAATTGTGTACGTTTCCATCCGTTTTGTAAAAAATGTAATTATTTTGCAGTAAGACATCGGTTATGATTGATTACTTTTGAATTTTCATGCAACCTTTCTACAGACACGAGTAAATGATTACAACTCAATGCTTTTATTATTTGTTTAAAATCTCAGCACAGTCTAATATGCATATTATTGTGCTTTCATACCTGGGTTTGGTTTTCTCATGATGCTACATTAGCTAGCGTACTTCAAGAAAAACAGCCTCTTCCTTGAGTCTTAGTGTGTCTTGCCTGCTTTTTTCTTCCTGTTTTTACTTTTTAACTGTAAGCATTAAGTTACTTAAGATTGACTGTGTGTGTACATAGCTATCAGTTTCTCTGTGGTATAGTTCTGTGATGTAGTGTGGAGTTGTGACCTGCACGCCTCTTCGCACTGGGACCTGGGATAGGCTGCATCACTCTGAGGCTTTTAACAAGACTGATTAGGAATAGAGGATACAGGCTTAAACTGCAGTTTCTCATTCCGATGTTTAGCCAAAATCATTCAACGGAACCTTACTTTTTAATTATTTCCTAGTCTAAGAGTAGGTAATGATGTAAAAAAAAACAAAAAAAAAAACAGCCTTGTACATTTAGCTTGAGTAAACTACACTGTACCACCAAGCAATTGTTGCTTTTTGATAGCATGGCAACGATAGCAAGCATTGTTGGGCTTTCATAGACCAAACACACCCGTAAGTAAACGAACAGGCAGAAGAATAGTTCCCAAACCCGTCAGGAGATTTTCATGTCCATCGTTTCAGTATAGCCAGCCTCCATGAGCAATTTTTTATTTCCCCCCCACCTCCTCAAAATGATTTCTCAAACAGTTTTTGTCCACCAAGCGTCTATGTAGAGATGTAGAGAGCAGGAAAGTGTTTAACAGAACAATAACAAGGAGCCTGTTGTGAACACATTCTGTTACTGTACCACTGGAAGTTATTTTCCAACGGGTGTACTCATTCTTCAATGTGTTTGCTCTGCTGCAGAAGACAATAAAAACACACTTGTCTTCTGGCTTTCAAATGCGCTTCTGGCTGCCTAGCATTGCTTGACAGCAACACGTGCCATTAGTTTCAACATTTATGTGGGTTACACAATAAAGAGCCCAAGAATTTTACATCCTCTACTAAACTTAAAAACATCCATACGTGCATACGTCTTATGTCTATACCTGCTTATCTTTGCTGGGGCGCAGAACTTACAAACCTTAAGAATATATTCTCTGATTTACTTCCATAAGAAAAGACCACTTTGCTTCCAAGATACTGTTTAAACAGAGTATTTTAAATGCAACAGTGCCACATAGTTGTCCAGCTGTTGGTTCGTGGAGAACCTGCCTTGATAATTACTTTGTTTTTGAAACGGCGCTGTAGATTTGACCTCTATTACTAGAACTTTAAGCCAGTTCTAGTGATAAATCTAAGGTTGTTATTCATGGCTTGTTAAGCCTTTCTTAAATCCTTTTGTCTCAGTTGTTTTGCGAAGTTTTCTTCAAAGTCCAACAAAGTCGATAGTGTTAAACAGATGTGTTATGAAGGTTTTGCAGCCTGTCTCCTGTAAGTAGCAACCCAGGTTGCCGTCAGACCTGCCAGCCAAAATACATTTAATGTTGCACACGTGACACAGTTTATTTACTTTGGATCAACATTATTAGCTTTTTATTCTCTTGCTCTTTCCTTCGGTTTGTGATTTTGTTTGTATTTCCTTTTAAATCCTGTAAAGCACTTTGCATTGCCTTGTTGCTGAAAATGTGCTATATAAATAAAGTTAACATTTCTTTTGACTAGTGTAGGAAGATTATACTGAGTTTGGTAAAGTAACGGAGGTGGCTGCTTGTGACAGGTAAAGCTCAAATCTTTTCACCCAAATCTCAAGTAAAGTCCAAGACCTAAATTTGAAATTTTAAGTCTTAAACAACACATTTGATCAACTAAATTAATATTTGATATGGTTTTGCTTGCCAGAACAGCAAGAGGAACTAAATTTCAAAAGCATTAAAAACAGTCCTAGTTTTGCTTTATATGGTAAATTGTGTCAATTGAGAAAATGCGTAAAGTGAAAATAAAATAAACTTTATGATCCCTAAGTGTGACTTAGGTGAATCTTCAGTTATCTTCTGTTTTGATTTTTTTATTGCGTTATTATATCTTGTCATTTTTGTTATTTTTATGGTTTGTAATTTTTGAATTTGTTCTGTTAAATTTATTATTCATTTTTCTTACTGTGTGTTTTTCTTTCTCCCTTACATTCCCCGTTGCTTTTGTTCTCACACAACCAGATGAGTAACAGCAGGGAGCTGTTTCTCATCTCCCTATTTACCTACTACATAGATTCATTTACATATTAACATCCATCCATCCATTTTCTGTTCACCCTTCATCCCTTAATGGGGTCGGGAGGGTTGCTGGTGCCCATCTCCAGCTACGTTCCGGGTGAGAGGTGGGGTACACCCTGGACAGGTCACCAGTCTGTCGCAGGTCATATTAACATATATGTATATATATATTTATAATGAAGTACAACAATACAAACCTGATTTAATGACCTTACAAAACATAACAGTTTTTGTTGGAGGATGAAATACAAAACCTTGGGGCTCATCAACATTAGTACCAGCCATTTGAAAATAAATACAAAGTAAAAAAAAAAATCGCTTGATTACTTTATTACCTCATATGAAATATTTGAAGTGTTAAGCAATTTTAAACAAAAACTAAAATATCTTTTTTTCCGTCTCTTCGATGACATTAAAATGTTGTTCCTGATCAGATTGAACTAATAATCCTGTCAGATTTGATGCTCTGGAAAACACTAAGCATAGAGAATATGCCTTACATGAGAAAATGTTACTTGAGTCTGTTTAGGAGTCGCTTGAGGAGACTGAAGGTACAATTTGACACAAAATGATATATAAACGCATGATGCTAAATAAATCTGAGCGCCCCACTCCGCTAAGGGTTGAAACAAGTTAGTGGGTAGCAGCAGCCACACGTTTTACTGGTCACTTCCTAGCTAAAAGTGCCTTTGTGTGTAGCACTGCCTGTTCTCACAACAGCTCCCCTGGGCCATTGCTGTAAACAAGAATATGCTCTTATGGAGGAATGTGGATGAAAGAGAAAGATGAAAGAGAAGGAATTCCTACAAGGAGGTCAGCTGAAGTTTTGCTGGCCTGTTGTGTACTGTGACACGTTTGAACATTAATAACGACGGAGGTCAACTAAGGTAGCAAAGCCGGCGGGGTCCCTTTGTTTTTTTCTTTTTAGCTGCGAAATACACATCAAACACCAAACAAAGAAGCAAACTGAATGGAGCATTTTAGTGGACCCATTCAGGAATAGACTAATAGTTTTTAGTTTCCCAGAAAAGGCTGCCTTAAACTCATGTTTATAGTGTAGCGTAGCACATAGCATAAAGAAAAAGGTGGTGGATGGCCATCTAACTGAACCTCAAACTTTCCTGTACTTTGTCATGTTGCAACCCCATACTTACATTTGTTCATTGAGATTTTTTTAAGAGATAGACCAACAGAAAGTACACACTGGCGATACAGTTATAGGTGAGTTTAAACAAGGGTAACGTTTTAAAGCAATATTTAAAGCTTTGGACATCACAAGGAACTCGTTTCAGTCCGTCTTCTGAAAATGGAAAGGCTGGGATATACCTGTAAACCTGATTGGCAGGTTGTCTGCCATTAAACGGTCATGAAGTCCAGTGTCGATCCGGACGAGCTGTATTCAACAATTCCAGGTGAAACTGTTCAGAGCCTAGCCACAAGTTGTACATTTCAGAATTGCCATAAAAAAGCCACTTTGTGTGGGGTTTGCAACAAACCTCCAACGGGTTTGTGGCAGCTTTTTCCAAATTAAAAATTCAATTTACACCTGAGAAACAAGACATCGGAGCCTTTGATCATCGCATGTTTTTTTTTTCCTTTTTGTTTGCTCTTGTCCAGTGTCCTGGTAGAACGCATGACCTGGTGTTAAAAACACCATTCTGTGTTTCATGTTTCCCCAATATTTGCTCAATAGATGTGTTATGAATAAAGAAAATCAGACAACTACAACTTCCATATAAGGGTTTAGCTGTGCTAAAGGCGCCCAACCAAACACAAAACCTAAATCCAATTCAGAATCTGTTGTAGGACTTTAAAATTGATGTTTAGAGAGTGTTTTTAACTGAATTTGAGATTTTTTACAAAGAAAAATGGGTAATAATTCTAGACATAACACAGGCATAAAGTAAGAATACTTTTCCAAGGTATTTGAGATGTCTTATGACCGAACGTTGGAGTCCATCAGCTTCAACTCTCCGCGGTACGCCGAGTCAGCAGGGTGAAGGCTGATGATGCTGAAAGACTAATTATGCTGATGTGGCAAATAGAGCCTTTGATGGTATGGAGGTATGGAAGACGTCACAGAGGCTATTCGGTGATGTGAACAAAAACAATCGGGCCTTGTGTGTCACGCTGCAGACAGAATCAGAGTACCCCTGAGCCACAGACTGAGATGACAAGAATCCAGGTCAGGACTAATCAACATCGGCTGGTGCAACACCTCCCGGATTAACAGCAGAGTCAACTGCATGATGTTGAAAGAAATAACACCAGTTGCTGTGTTACTTTCATGTTTTTTAAATCACTTCAGTCAGCAGCTTTGCCAGTTCATATCCACAACATACGCAATATGGGTTGTTTGTTTTTACTAAGCAAAAATTAAAAGACAAACGTGTAGTACATCTGGAGCCATTTCGTTTTCCGTGATAAACTCTGAATTCTATTTGCGTGGGGGGCAAAAATAATAACAGCTGTGATTACCAGCATCAACAGATCCTCTGGGGTCCGCTCTGTTATCACAAGAATAGGCAGTGTTTGGTATTTTATGCGCGCTGTTTGAAAAAGCTGACGCAATTCCCCGCTCTGCTGTGATGTCACTGATGCTGACAATCTGGCTTTCATCTTTTTCAGCTTCACTGCCTAAGCAGCTACAGCTGGATGGCTGCTGCATTCTCTCTCTCTCTCTCTCTCTCTCTAAGTCTGCCTCATTTTGTTCGGCGAGGCAATGTGCCGATTTTTACATATCCTCCGGGCCCATATAAAAGAAACCTAATTTGACGAAACAATGTCAAATTCTCCAGTGACATGTACCAACCATGAACCTGCTAGATCTGATCAATTATGAAACAAGTAACATCAGTCATTGACTCTCAATACCCGCTTGTCCAAGCAAATTTTCCCGGCTGTCTGTCTGAGCCCTTCCAAATCAAAGCCCTCTCCTATAAGCTTTGACACAATCTGCCTCGTGTAAAGGAAACAGTCTTCTTGCATTTTTTTTTTTTAAACGAATTCAACAGTTTTTCTAGATTGATTGTATGTTTTACTTGACAGTAAAGCCATTTAACATAGGATAAAATGTTGGATCAGTTATGCAAATGTGGCTAAATCATACAGCAATTGACGTACAAGATCAACAATGGTGGTGTAGCTGTAAAAAAATATTTAAAAAAATGTGAGCTGCATAAACATCTGGTACTCATGTTTTCAATAATGTATCAGTAGCAAAGAGATAGACAAATGGAACCTAACACAAATACCAATGTAAAATAAGCTACAATGAGAAATTAATAATGCTTTCTAAAGCTGAGCTATGCTAGCCAAACATAGCTAATGCTAACTGTCCCGTTTGTCTGCAGGACTTGAAGTTGAGGAAGAAATTCTGGGTGACGTTTTCACCACCAGCCTCCCGCAGGAAATAAAACTCTGTCCAAGATCTCCAGCTGTTGCAGAGCAGAGATGAGACGCCATGTTTACCACTTCTGGTCGCTATAAGCTGCTAGCTGCTAGCAGTTCCCAAAAAAGACGTTGCCAGCCGAATTCCTAAGTTCGTCTTGTCCATCGGAACGTTATTCACTGCAGGTGCTGCCTGGGCAGTAATAAAAGGTTGGTGCTGGTCATTTCAATAGTTTTTGTGTATTTTACAGTATTTAAAACTGTGTAAAATGGACCAATCACCAGGCTACACAGTAACCGAGTGTATGTGTGGTTCCACTGTCCAGACGTCATTCCAATTTGATCACAAATAGTCCAGTAATGCAAACACTCCAGTTCTTGGAGAAAGCGGGCCTCCAGTCCTTTACTATGAGGGTATCGACCCATAAAGGGTCAATTTAAATCACGTAACATGTTTACATGTTATAGCACAACACCGTCCATGTCTGACCCTGAAACTGAGCTGAATAATTTTTTAAAAATATACAAGATGTGTACATTTATGCACAGGAAACACTCAGCTGTTTTTTTTTTTTTTTTTACTACAAGAGGATGTGATCATTAGTCCAGAGTGTAAAACATATTTCTTCAGCCTTTTCATCACTTTAAATTGTCACTCCTAACAAATCTGCTAACAGCACAACACCGTAGTGTAATCAACTTGAAACGAAGATAATAATTCTCAAAGGAGTTCTCTGTTGACTTGCATGTAAACATTGGCTCTTTTTCTGACAGAGGCTGTGTTTACATATTCAGAAAACGCATCACCACATGTGTAGAAGATGAACTGAGCCACGGTTTGAAAGCATTGGCTAACATTTCTATAATGGTAATAACTCAGGTGACTCTAGAAACTGACAATTAAATGTTGATCTTGTTATTATGAGTGTGTTGTTGAGCTAGAATGAGTGAAGCACAAATATCCCCCTAAGTTTTTATTTGAAGGCTTGTACTATTGTTGGAGTACGGCAGTGTTTTCATGATATATCAAACATTTGATCTTGATCATATGTTGAAAAAATTACCAAGATTTCTTTCCTATTGCTAACAGTAAGTGACAAATTAAGGGGGTGATTAGTTCTGTTTTGCTAGGTGTCAATGCTAGCCTTCCAACCGGGGTCCCTATGAAAGACGATATGTTGCATCACAAGGAGGCGTTCATGGTGCGATAAAATAAACCACTCATTTAGGGTGGTCTTCTCAACACAGCGAGTGTGAAATAGGCGGGTTTAAAGCTTGCAAGGCAGAGTGCGGTGTTTGAAAGCTGCATTCATGCGCAACGGAGCCAGTTAAGATGACTGCAAGATTTCCACATCTGTTCGATGAAAATACCACTCAGATTATTTTTTTTTCTTTTCCCCCCCACTCTGCAAAATGACACAGTGTGCCAACACTGCTTTGAAAAAAAAAAAAAAATCTCATTTAAGTCTGACACAAATCATGAGTAACAGCCGGAATTCCATCTCCATTTGCAGAGCAGAGTTTTTACTGAAGAAGCAAAAGCAGATGATTTTTTTTTTTTTTCCTGCGTGCTAAATTTGAATCTTAGCTCTGCTGATCACAGCAAGGCTTGCGGTGTTGGTCGGAGGTTTACACACACTCGTCGTTGACACAAACAACGTATTAACAAAGGAATTTAAAAACGAATCAACCATTTTTCATCTCCCGATTTAAATTATCGAGGAAAAAAAACAAGTTTCACACACCTTGTTTGCATAGGAATTAAAAAAATATATATATATATTCTGTGATCTGCAGAAAATAAAATTTATACGCACTAGTTCAAATATATTAGTACACCCCTACTGATATTTAGGTTAATTATCTTGATTAGTGCTTATAAATTTACAGAGAAATATCCCAGGTTGTGGCATAATCCTGACTTGATATTTGAACATGTTGCTTCTCAAAATTCCAGGTTTCTCTCAGTAAGCCTGGTTTTTAAAGAGGCAATATTATGTGTTTTCCAGTCACATAGTGCCGTTTTATAGCACAGTCAAGGAACTATGTCACCTTCAGTTGTTACAAAAATGCTGCATTTATCAAGTATGACTTCAAATTATCTTTAAAAACACAGTTTCTGAAACTCTGCCTTCAGGAAGTCATCACAACATCGCTCCTCTATTCTAAACATTTTAAGGAATGTTCAGATTAGCACTATTACAGAAGCTTTGGAATTGTCCTGTAGAAATGCTTTAATGTCCAGGAATAAGAGACGTGTAAGTATTTTTTGGGCAGTCCCCTCAAACAGTTGGGCAATGACAACTACCGACTGCAGCGGAACGGACTCTCAACATGGTGGTTGCATCACAAAGCCTCACCTTGACTCCTCCAAATGCTATTCTCCATTGTACTCAAACAGATAATGTTTGCCTCCTCTTTCCTTAAAACTTATTTTTTCCAGATTACTTTGGATAAACACTTAGGTGGGCCCCACATGGGAAAAAAGAGGGCAGACTATATGGGACCCAAATGGGTTTGTCCGCGGTTTCCGTGGTGGCCCCACATGGGTTTGCCCATATAGACAAACTATACAGACCATTATACTTTCCTCTTCTTGCTCGCCTGGTGGTGAGCAAGAAGATGTAGCAGTATTGTTGCATCTTTCCCTCTGTTTTACATCTTTCCAATACATTTATGTTTAATATAAAGACCTCATGGTGGACACTTTTAGCCAGAGTGTCCAATATCATCAGCTCTCGTTTTCTTGTTGCTGATGTTTTTACTGGACAATCTACAACACAACTCTTTTCCTGACTAGTCATCAGTCAGACATGCTGAAGATGCCTCTTAACTCTTGACCTACAAACTGGCCAAGATACGATTTAATTCAGCTGCCAGTTAAGACACTGAACTGTGTTTGTCTTAAAGTTCACACTCAGATATTTGTTTTCTTGAGGTGGTGTATGTCAGGGCCTCTCGATCCTTTTTAAGCTCCTGTTAAATTCAGTTTGTGTTGCTTTCTGTGGGAGGTTTCCTTCCAATTTATATCATTATGTAATTCTGTTTTGAAAGCGCAGCACGAGACTGATGGGCCTTCACAAGAAACACATTTATTTTTGGGCATTGTAGACCTAATAGCAATAGTTCATACTGCAGACACTAAGATAACCCTAATTTCAGATACTAAAGTAACCCTAGCTTCTGGTACTAAACTAACCCTAGCTTCATCCATCCACCCATCCATCTTCTGCTTGTCCCCAGTGGGGTCAGGAGGGGTGCTGGTGCCCATCTCCAGCGAAAGTTTTGGGCGAGAGGCGGGGTTCACCCTGGACAGGTCACCAGTCTGTCGCAGGGCAAACCTTAGCTTCAAGTACTAAAATAACCCTAGATTCAGGTACTAAACCACCCCTAACTTCAGATACTAAAATAGCTTTAACATCTGATGCTAAAGTAACCATAGCTTCACATACTAAAATAACCCCAACTTCTGGTAGTAAAATTAGTCCAATTTCAGATTTTAAGTACTTTAGGAGTGTCAGGTTTTTGCAACCCAAGTCCCAAAGGTTTTTCTAAAAGTGAGTTAGCCTTTTCATATTGTCAATATTAGATCCAGATGACTGACGCTTGCAGACAGTTTTTCTAGTTGTTGGAATGGATGTAATTACTTGTGAACTGCTTGAAAATGTTTTTTTTTTTCCCCCCCTCTGGAAAGCGAGGGCATTTGCGGGTGGAGCCAAATTTCCAAGGCTTTGCAGTGTAAACAAAGTTCCAAAGCAGAGTTGTTATTTCTTGTGTACCGCTCAGTGAATTTGAGAAATTCATTTAAATAAGCCAGGACTTGTTCCCACTTTGATACACACCAAGTATGTGCACCTTTGTTGATGACATTTTAATTAGCTCCAGACCCTCTCTACTTGTGCACACGCTGACAGAGGGTTCATTATATTCCTATTACAACGCTCTAATTCGATGTCTGTTGAGTTATTGATGTCTGTGATTCACACTGACACGCCATGCAAACACACAGCGCCGTCGAAAATCAAAACCGAATTCATACTAGTGGCACATAATTATTTGCAACATAAAGTGGGTTTTGATGGTCTTTTGCAATTTGCATCTCGTTTTTTTTTTCTTCTCTCCATTCTCTATTGTTTATACGGACGGCTTTATTCACTTGGTTTATTAAATTACTTATTGCACTTAATGGCCGATTACTTTGTAATGTAATGTGTCATTGTTTTACAGTGAAATCCACATGTTTCTATCCCGATGGTGAACTTTGGTTTGAAAGTAATCCTTATCTTAGGTTTCTTCTTATTGGAAGTAATCTCAACATTTTTGGATAAATCGGATCAGTAACCTGTGGAGGCAGCTAAAGATTAGGCTGATAGTAAGAAAGCCTCAAGGATTATCAAAAATGTTGTAAATAATAACAAAATGTAATTAAAAAAATATTTATTTTCCTCTTACTGTCTTGTTCTTGTCTTGCGATCTTCTAAGAGACGCCCGTCTCATTTAAAATGTGAAACATTTTTTGATCGATAAATATAATGTTCTGCACTTAAACTTCTTTAAAAACTGTTTCACTTCTTTCTGCTTATAATCCCTAAAACTCTTCTTTTGTCAGCCATCTTCCACAGTTAAAGTCGTTGCATGTTACTGACGCTCCTATGTAAGCAATACAAAATAAGGTGTGTTAGTAGAAGAAAACAACGCGACGTTCAGTGCATCGATTCTGCAGGAAAGCTTAATAGGAGTTTTAAAAGAATAGCAAAAATTTGATTGATTTATTTTTTTAAAATTGGCTTCAGTGGCAGGATGATGCAGCTCGCTGACTGTGGCGAGAACCATGCACCAAAAATAGCCTTAAGACATCCATAAGAGTGTGAGAACCTGTTGGAGGTGTGGGTGTGTGTGTGTGTGTGTGTACTCTGGTTTTCTACCGAGTTTCCAACACAGAAGTTCGAACCGGCCAAACTGCTCTACACTGATTAGTTTCTAATGCAAATATTTTAGCACACTTAAAGTAAAACAAAACTAGCTTGCAATAACTTTTCAGCAAGATACAGAAGCTTGTTTTAAGTCATTAATTCCTCATTATTGATGGAAAAGTCCTAATAGTTCTAGTTCCACTGGGAGATTTGCTCTTTTCACTTATTTTTCAGATAAGTGAAATAATCAGCGAGTGGAACTAGGACCTTTTCATAATATTAAGAAATTATTGACTTAAAACAAGTTCGTATATCTTGCAGAAAAGTTATCGTAAGTTAGTTTTGGCCTTTAATTTCAAGTGTACTAAGATATTCCCAATAGAAAGTAGATCAAAAACACTTGGTCAGATTTTGTGTTTTTGCAGTGTAGCCACTGCTGCCTACTCTGTGTAAATCCTTAATAAATTAAATCAGTTATGATCAAGGACAAATACTGACGACCTGCCTTGGAAAGGCCTGACCTTCAAACAACTGACAATTTTCAACAAAAATTGGTTTTATCTGATTTCTAAAACGGCTCCCTGCCCGTTATTAGAGCCTAAAATCTGAACTAATATTTGGAACTGACGAACTCAGGAACCACGAAAAAAGGAAATCGCATGAACGCCTCGTCTTTGCTGGGAATAATTAGCTGCTGTTCTCTGAAGGAGAAACGCCACACTTTTTAGTAGTACCTTTGAGAGGGCTCTTTTATGTTTTTTTTTTCTTCTTTTTTTTTTTTTTTGCTTCTTCTTCTTTTCTTCTGGCCACAGTAGACTTCAAGGGTTTAGCTTTTCAGGTGCCGTGGCTCTTTATACATTCAAGCTTCTTTTAGATGTGTTTTCATCAGTAGTTCCTGTGCCATTACTGGAGCCTCTAAAAAGCCACAGTGGGGTTTAATTTTGGTGTCCTTAAGCCCTAACAGGGAGCTCTACTGCATAACAGAGGTCCTTAAAAGTCCAGGACTCTGATTCAGGGAAATTCACCTGCAGATTAATAGAGGTATAAAGTACCTATATGAGAGTATAATTTAAAAAGGTGAAAGTCATGACTGCAGGAAAATAAAAGAAAAGGAAGCAACGGGCGCGTTCAAAGCTGGCTTTGTCTAACGTCGCAGGTAAGAGCAGGATGAAAGGATCTTTTAAGAGGAAGTAAAGTGTGAGCCATGATTGAAGGAGGGAGGGAGAAGTGCACAAAGGAGGAAAAGAAATGGAAGGATGATAATAAAAAAAATGATGCCACGGAATCTAAAATTATCACTGTTCTTTCCATTTTCTCCTCTGCAGTATGTGTCAAGCGCGAGACAGGATGTAGCTGTTGTCGAGATTATTTGCGGATGTAAGCAGTAGTGAAGGGAGTGTAGGCATCTTCGGTTGTGTTGGACACGCGTGTACTCTAAACATACATCAACCCATCTGGTGGAAAAGGCAAGAAGCTGAACTGAGAGCAGGAGCAGGAAGAGACCTCAGAGACAGCTTGTGCTTCTGGAAAAAAACAGGCTGAGTTGGTCAATGCGACCTTGTCAGGGGTCAGATCTCAGAATTGTGTTAATGAAAATGAATACCACTTATTCAAGGTTATGTCGTGTGATCAGACATAACCTTAAATTAGAATAGAATACCGCACTATCACGGTGTCTGAGCAAAAAGTTCAAAACCAAATATATTTTCTGGGCTATAAGTAGCACTTTTTTGGAATATAGTTTGGCTGGTTCTGTGACTCGTATATGTTCTTGTTCTCTTCATGATGCCCTTTTTGACGGATGCGTTAAATGTGAACTCATACAGACGGACATGAGCAAAGGATTAAACCATACCGTCTTCAATTGTGAGGAAAGCTAAATGGCGAGAGCTGGAAGAACAAGTCCACAGACGGCCGCTTGAAGAACACCTTGGCAGTTCTCAAGGAGATGAATAAAAATGACTTCGCAGCTAGGTTTTCTGAGTGCTTTTTACAGTGCAACTGTTTCTACATTAACCTAGGTTTACACTGCATGCGTCTCTGCTCCACTGTGCCCTTTGTCAGCGCAGCAGAATCTTCCCTGATCGTGTTGATTTAGAGCACGGACTTTGGAGCGTCAGAAACCGTCAGTCGACTTCCAAACCAAGGTTGACAGTTTCTGTGAATTTGTTGAAAAGCAGGTAACAAAACAAAGCTTGTCACAGTATCAGCGACATGGACAAGAAATTACGGTATGTATGTGTACATATGTCTCAGGGTTTGGATGTCGATCTGGAGGCTAAATCCACACTCTGAGCCACTTCAGTCAAAGTTTTGAAATCGGGGAACATCCACCATCCAAGTGAAGCGATCAGAAGTCGACAAGAGTCTCTGGATGAAGAGCACATGGCCATGCAAAAAAGTTTTTTGATGGTCCTTGATTGTTCACAATCACTTTCCTATGCAAAGTATTTCTGGTCATAAAAGCATGACTGTGTAAAAACCCAAAAACTATCTTTCCTTTAATTGCTTTAATATATTTTTTGACACTGTTACTTTTTGTAATTTGCAAATAAAATACATAGCTATAACATTTCTGAGACCTGTAAGGCTGACTCTGAACAAGAGCTCTAATTCTAATCTAAAGACATAATTCCAGGAAGATATTGACTGCTCAAACTCACAATGTTGATTTTATGATTTTTGTATACAGAAATATAATATGGCTTTTGATATCAAGCAGCATCCATTACATTTCCTGTAGTATTGATAAATATGATTTCTCGTTACCGTTTCCCTTCTGACCTCTGCATTAGCTGCTCATTTCCTTAACAATTTTGTAGCAAAAGTCTTTTTCTTTTTTTTGTTTGTTTATACATTTTGTAACTTGATGCATTTTTTTCTGCAGGGCTATTGATATGGATTTTTAACATTCCTGCTGATTTCAGAATGGGAGAAACTCCATCACGTTTAATTAGGGGAGCAGTAGTGTGCATGAGGCCATATGGGGATAGTGCATCTGTTCACTTAGCATAGCGCATACGACATGAGAGCATAATTTCAGCAGACATCTTTAATCTCACTCAGGCTTACGAATATTAACACACAGTGCAAAAAGGATGAGTTTTGCACCTATTGGATCGGAGGAATTTGTTCGACGTATCAACGCGGATGAAGTCACACTAATGCAGAGCAGAACTTAGTATTCAGGTAAATAAAGTCAAAGGTTTGTGCAGGCTTAGATTTCCTTTTTTTTTTTTTTGCTTTTGAAGATGCTGTTTATACTTATATATATATATATATATATATATTTTTTTTTTTTTTTCATTTGTGAAATCTGGTGACGTATTTATATGCTTTCCTCATGTTCCAACCAACATGATCTTTAGGGTAATGTTGGTTAACCTGATGAGTACTTTAAAGAAGGAATCACTATGATTACAGTAAGAAAAAAAAGGCCACCCATTCAAACAAAAACTGATGAATTGGATCCAAATACCTGTTTCCATTACACACAAAATAATTCCTGTGAAATAGATACCGACTCCATAGCTAATTATAGGAGCTAAGTCATTGACAAATATGTGTGAAAAGAGTTTTTTTCCCCCCTCAAAATAGCTGTGAGCTTTAATCAAGTCATCCAAGAGTCTCTTCATACTGATTTTCAATTAAGCTGATGGTGGGAAGAAAATAAATAAATAAATGAAACCATTAAAACTCAATTGAGAGTCTGCTTCATATGCAAGATTACATCTCACCCCTAGTTTTTTTTTTTTTCTCAGTGAACAATTTGATTAACAATTAATTTGTTTTGAAAGCAGAAAATGGCTCTTAAGACGCTCGAGCGAAAATGTCAAGGAAGCGACTCGCTCGTTCGGTAACGGAAGTTGTTATGTAAGTGGAGCACCTATCTCAGTTTCCCGACCGTTCCTGGGAAAAAAAACAAAAAAAACAAAAAAAAATCCGCATCCAATTTAGTCACAAAGCTCCATAATGGATGAATTTTCAATATTTTACCAGTGCATTAATTTTCTTATGCGTTTCCCTTTCTTACTGAAGTGTTATATAGTATAGATGTTAAAATTTAAAGCGCACAGTGTATTGCAGTGTATTGCATCGTCTCTAGTAAAACCTGTCTAAACGTCTAAGTGTTCTATAATTTGTATATATAAGCTGCAAAAGAGCTCTTGTGTACAAAATCATTAGAGAAGATCCATTGTCTCGCTCTGCTCTGTTTCTTCCTACAAAAAAAAAAAAAAAAAAAAATTAGACTGGGCTGAAACCATCTCATGAGCCTAATTATGTTTCCTCATAGCGCAAAATTGCGGTGCTAAATCTTGCATGCCCTTTAGCCATGGGTGCTGCTGTGCGTCAACAGAATTATGTATAAGGATGGCATCCGACCTGCTCCCCTCATACGGCTGCTGATTGCCGGTTCTTATTACTTGACTTCATATTGATTTCACAGCATGTCAGCATGTGGCCGTGATTCACGGGCGCTCCAAGTGCCGGGTCAACATTTTTTCCCCCCTGCGATCCGACTCAATAGGACTTTGGTGGCCGCGTCCTTGGATCAGCTTTGTAACATTAACCCCCGTTTACAGCTGTCATTATCCCCGGCTGATGACAGAAAATGTCAATTACAAGTATTAGTTACAAGTCCTCTATTGATTTTTAGATGCTTTCACTGATTTATTTATTTTTTTAATCCGGCAGGAAGGTCAAAGGTTGTACTGAGTGCTATTTTCGACCCATCTTGAGGTGAAGTAATTGTATCCTCAGGAGAGGAGGCTAACGTGTTCCTAGCAATTACCGTAAGAAGTTTCTTGACATATTTGCACAACAGGAAGTCATGCTGTTATTGATGCAAAAAAAAAAAAAAAAGTCTGCAGCGATAGAGTGCCAACTGTATCGGGCGTTTTATGAAAAATGTTTTGAAATTTAGGAAAAAGAAGTTTGACTTCTCAGGTTTGACCTCCTAGGCTGAATTTTTTTAATAGTGCAGGTGGAACAAGATATCATGTCTCATGATATAGACACATTAAAATGTAACAAAGTTTCTATTTGAATTGAAATCTGTCTCAAAATGCTGTGTAGTTGCGGCCGGTTCACTAGCCGTGTTTCCACTACCAAGGTGCGCAAAATGGTTGATATTCCGCTCATGTCGAAAAAACACAATTTTGACATCGTCGAAAAAGAGGTATTTCCATCAGGTAACAAATGCAGTTAAAAATCACACGTGAATAAATTGGTTCACTCAATAAGTTATTCAGAAACATGCTGCGCCATCGTCTTCCTACCTACCACTTCCTGTCGTCTTTGTCTTTTCCGCCAGTTGTTGATTATGCGTCTCGCGAAAAACCATCTCAACCTAGCACAAGAGTTAGTTATCAAAACTGGCGCGTCTCCATAAAGTGTATTTTCAGAATTCCAATTTGCACAATTCTTAGGTCAACGGAAATTTGTTATGTTTGACAGACTGCGTAATGTTTGAGTCTCTTATTATTGGGGCCAACTTTATTGTCAATAATCACTTTATCGTCATTATAATTGCTTTAATTTTTACCATAGTCAAATTAATACAGACATTTGTGGCGCTTTGGTAGGTTAAAAAGACGGGATGACCTCATACTGAGCAGATGATCCTGAATTTCATTCTGTTTTGATTTGGCAAGTTTTTGCTGTCTAGACTACATGCTGATTTTGAAAACCCATTTAAACATTTACAGCAAGATTGCTTTGGAAAACAGACCCCGGGATGCATTTCCTGCAGATGGTGGGGAGCGGTATTGCAACAGACACACGCTGCATTACACCTGTGTGTGTTCACATCGCTGCTGCAGGCTGTGAGTCTCAGCAGCTGGCAGCCTCCACCAGAACTGTGTAATGCTTTGCAAAAATTTTTTTGGTATTTTATCTGACTTACAGCGAGAGAAGGAGTTGCAGCACCTTTACAATGCTTTAAAAAACAAATCAGATGCAGTAGACGTAGAGTGTTTCCATAGATTGGTAACAGAAATTGGAACATTTGTTGTACTGTCAGCAGATGCGGTTCGCTTTCACACTGCGCTGTGCCAAACGAGCCAAACTAACTGAAAAACCTGCTCAGCTCCTCACCTGTGGTGGCGCTGCACTGAGAACCTTTGAAGAACTGAAGGAAACGACAGTAAAACCCTAGAAGGAGACATGAGCGCAACTTCCTTTTTTACAAAATGTAAACAAAGATGGCGTAGCGTTTTAGCGGTTGCAAGATTGCGTTGCCTTTGGTAAAAGGCAACGAGCCATTCTCCTGCTAGCGCTAGACACGTTTATTCTGTATTTACCCAGAATGCTCTACACTATGGTCCACTTCCTGCTTTTGGAGCAGACTCCATTCTGCTTGGCATCCACATATGCATTCATATGCGTTCAATTCAGTCAAACTAAGGCAGAGGTTTTTTTTTGGGTGGATGCGGACCCAAAAAAAAAAAAAAAAGTTTGCTCTTTTGGTCTGCATCAGAGTTCAATTGCGCATTCACACATCCCCAAACTAACTAGACTTTCTGGACTAAAGGACTAGAGTTCGATTAAAGTGGACTAAACTTGCCTGGTGTGAATGCACCCTCACTTTTTTCTCCATGGGTGTAGACTGACTGAAGAGGCCGCCATTAGATGTCTCAACTTTGATTTCCAGTTCAGGCTACGGCATGCTGGTGTGAGTTGGATGGAATTAGCTCAGAGGTGAAAGAAGATGTAACTAAAATTTAGTATTACTTTTACATTAGTTTAATTTGGCTAAAAATATCAAATGAGAATCAGCATATAGTTAGTCATTTGTTTGGCTAAAGGGAGTGGGGGAGGAAACTAAAAAGAGGGAGCTCTTGCTCATCTTGCTTCATTACCCTGGGATTATTTTTATGCTCAATGAGACTATAAGTATTCAGTGAACGTATCACACAGTTTTCAGCTGCTCTGCTGGAATTATATTTCATTGTCCTGCCATCCATGATATAACACCCCAAAGTGCTCCAGCCACCAGATTTCATAATTTTCATGTGACTGCTGGGAGTGTGTTTGGACTTACACTCGTACTAGTAAATGTCTGTCCTCAGGCACCCCTGAAAAATGTGAAGTGAAGTTTTGTTCAGTTTTTATACCAACAAGCGTTCATGGTCTATCCATAAATGTCATCTTTTATGCATCTTTTACACTTATGCAGCACTTTAGAAGCACGCTCTCATTTTTCACAGTCATCATTACTGTCCTCAGTAAGTCACAGCCAAATAAAGTCGGCCCATAAGAAATTTATTTTCTTGGATGTAAAAAGAGACCAAAAGAAAAACAAAGTGACCTTGATTATTCTGGCTCCGTGGTTTTCCATCAAGATTTAAAACAAGATTTTTCTCCTTGCCGTTTTCAGTTCAAGTTATTTCTGTTTAGACATTATGGACAATTTTATCTGACTTTTTTTCCTCTTTGGCTTTATTTCTACTATGACTTTATCCCGCCGTCCTTTCATAAAGTTCGTAATATATGTGTCCCAAAATTGTGGCTCTTTGTAGGTTCGCAAAAGTCATTATGCACCTCTTCACTACTTTGCTGAGTAATGTTTGATTTAAACTTGGGCCCAGGACTTTAGTTAGCGTTAATTTTGATATATTAACTACGTTGATTTTTGCTCTTTTTTTGAGGTTGGAACCTTTATATTCACATGTTTCTGGTTCACTTGCAAATCTGACGCACAAGCGACATTTGCAAACAACAGCGATGGGTGTTGGGTGATAAGTGAACCTTGGCCCGCCGGAGGTTCATTTATCACTCAAAAACTGATCTGATGCGATGCTGGAAAAGACTCCTGTCGTGTTCAAGTAGTGCTACGAGGAGTTAGCCTGTCAGTGAAGCTATTCTGGCCTAAAACAGCATCTCAAGGCTAAGCATGTTGCGGCAACACAGATGTCCACATGTCCACATTTCTAGAGAAACGTGGACATGTCTTCTTCTTGGGTTTTGCTGTTCAGTTCTTCAAAGGCTCTCAGTGCAGCGCCACCACAGGTGAGGAGCTGAGCAGGTTTCAAATTTGTTCCATGAATGATCAAAGCTTTCTGTATACTTGAAAGCTGAATGGGTTGAATAGCACAATGCACCGATCTCATGGTTGAATGACCTAAATAAAAGATTTTAAAAAGTAAATATCTTTACTGTTGACATTAAAGTTTAACATGTTTAGAATTTAACTCATTTCTAAGTTAAATCAATTTTGCAATGTTCCTTGTTTTTTTTACTGTACCTATTTCTTCAATTGTTTAACAGCAAAAAGAATTTGAACTGAAAATGTGATTTATTTGTCTATGTAGTTTTGATTAACATACAATTAATTGTAATTAATTAATTAATTACAGACAGTCAACTTGACTAAAAATTTTATTTGGGTCCCATCACTATTTACACGTCTATCTTGTCTTTTAACTCCATGGTTCTGTTTGCTCATTAATGTCCTCTAACAAACCAAACAGCTGCATTTCAATGTGATTAAACACACAAAGGTGTGTTTAATCACATTTCAAAGTTTTATTTAAGGTAACACAGTAAAATAGGCTGAATAGAAAAACATGTCACACTTCCAAGATGCGTAAAAAAGTTTCTCTTTTTTCCACTTCACATTTTTCTGCTGTTTTTTTTTTTTTTTTTTAAATGACATACTTTCTCCAAAACACAATTTGTTTCTGTTGCCACTTTCACAGTTTCATCAACCTCTGAGGCAGAAGATGCTTAATAGGCTATTAATTATAAAAAAAATTAACCATCGCGAACTTCACCTAAAATCTGCAAAAAGAAATAAAAAATATCGTTCAATAATTCTGCCGGGCCAAGAGATATGGAGCGAGAAGGGTCGAGTACTTCCCGGGGTGTTTTCATTAGAGCCAGCAGCCTGTCCTTCATTCCCTGTCACGTTGCCATGGAAACAGGATGAGAACAAAGGAAATAAATTTTTATTTTCATGCACTGCAAGGACTTGTCAAGTTCTCAGGCTGAGTGCTATAATTTACAAAAATAAAGGAAAGAACAACCCACACATGAGGCTCAGGAAGTAATCAAGTAAACAGACATATATGAGCTTCCTGTTTGTGTAGGTCAGAGCTGATTAGAGCTTTAATCTGTTTCGGCTGCCAAATTGCTGAATGGAAAACTGTCAGAAATGCAAATATTCATATGTAGGCTTTGCTCAATTAAATAATTCAAAAATGTTAATAAAAGTATGTCTTGAATCTGCACAGCCTGGGAAGTGGGGATTAAAGAAAACCGTAATAGTAGCTTGAGCAAAATGTTACAGGAAGCAGATAGCCAACTGTGGGATTTTTGAAAAGTATGTAAAGAAAAGTGATAAAGATTTTAAAGAACAAGACGCCATCCGGGAGGAATCCTTCAGAACTCCGTGTTTGCACCGAGGGTCCTGTGAGGTTCCAAACCGAGAAATGTGTTGTTCTGATGCGCACTTATGAAAGATTGATAATAACTGCTGACGGCGCCGTAGGGCGGCTTGTTTTCGCCGACGGCAGCAGTTGCCATCTGATTTTCAATATCTTTGTGTACACTCGAGCTGAAATGTACATTGTGTGAGCTTGTTGGTGTTGCGTCTGATGCAAATGCGAGCATATTATGTCAGCAGATTATTGAGAAGCAAACAAAAATTCAAAGGCATTTTAGTCTCGAGCTTTTCCCTCTTTCCTCCCTTTGATATTATTATAAATGTTGTCAAAGTTCTGCACTTGAAATGATAAAATAAATTCAGGTGCTAACATTAACACAAGGGTTTATTTGAGTTTTCGTGTCAAATTATGTGTAAATTGTTTTCTTTTCTTCCGCCGAGCTTGAAGTGTTGAGTTTCACTCGGGTTTTCGTGGTTGCTGAATTTTGAGGCAACCCAAATTTGCCTTTGGACAGAGGCTGATGTGCTCTTAGCGCAGTCTCTATCTACGCTGACACCACTGGCCTGCAGTTAAATGAAGTATCAAGCATGTATTTGTGGGAAAGTCCAACCATTTTAACGGCTAATTACGCAGCTTCCAGATAGACGAAATGGGTGGGTGTTCTCAAAGACCAGAGCTACCCGTGTGAGGAAAAAAATACCATCTGCTAAAAGCTGGTAATGATTTTGATGTTGGTAAAAATTTTGGTAGTAAAACCTGTCAGGAATGTCACAGATGGTAGAATTCATCGTCTCGTCCAGTGAAGCTCGCCTGGTACCTTTGGGGCGAGGGAGAACTGTAATCCAATAAATTTAGTTTTCCCGTTTCAGAATTCACATGTGACGATTATGGAGTATTTCAACCCACAAGCAGTGGGTAAAAACAACTATAACAGAACAACATATAACACACAGCAGGCAGAAATTACAAGCTAGTACAGTAGATTTATGAGGATCGGATGTAATAAGTTTACCAATCATAATGGCAAAATGTTTGTTTTTCCTTTTAAATCAGTTACATAGAGGCATCATTCCTTTCCTTCACAGACTTCATCATGTGTACTAATGCTGAATCAGAAACACAATTTTGATGTAAAATGTCCGCCAAGACGTTGTCCGTAAAGTTTTTAAGAACTCTTCCGAGGTTAGGACGTGGACATAAACTGAACTTAAAATATTCATGAAGTACTTTGATCCTGTAGGGAGAACAAAATGGGACACATTTAGCTTCAGTTGTCAGAAATATTTTAATAAACACTACAGATTCTGTTAAGAAGAGTGGTGAAACATTGGTACAGACTTATTCCAAAAGGGTGTGGATGGTTAAAATTAAAAAAACCAAACTGCTTCTCTGGAACTTGCTAAGGATCAAATGTGTGAGTGTTATGTCCATATTTGAGTTAATATGTATCATTTTTAATGTGTGGATTCAAAAAATGTTACAATAAGGTCAAATTTGTTCACCCCCATTTTTGCTTCAGAACAATCCTTTAAGGTGTTTGTGCATAACGTTTCCTGAGGGAGGTTCATAAACCTCTTTAAAAACCCAAAATGAATATGAAAACATCTCTCTGCCATTGTATCTGCATGGAAGGCACGGTTTCATTAGCAATAAAATACATGGATTTGAAGTACCAGTCAGGACTAACTGCTTGTTCCGATATTTGTAAAAATACATCATGGAGCTTCGGGATTTCGTGTGTCATCATAACATCTCATAAACCCCAGTCTGAGGGATCTCATGACTAAAATCTAAAGATGTATTTCTATTTGCGCTGCAGATCGCCGCACAAAAGGCAGATAATTAGTCACACCTCAGTCATCCGGCTGACTCAAGGTTATTTGACTAATTATACTCAGGTAGGGATACTTATGCAAATACGAGCAAGTGGATGGTGGTTCTCTCGAAGCAGCGGAAAGGTCATTGTTTCTCGCCGCTGCCTAACAACGCTGCAAGGCAAACGTGGTTAAACAACGCTCGGCAAGACAGCACGGAGTCACGTACGAGACAGAACCCCCGTCTGGTGATGAATACAAAGGTCACCGTCGGTTTGTGTCGAGCAGTGACAGCTGATGGATAAATATAGTGCACGTTAATGAGCGACGTCTCCCATGTATCATTTATACATGATGAGGAGCCAATTTGCCCTGATTCAGTTCAACACCAACATATGTAAACTGTATGGTCTGTAAGTTTTGATTTTATTGTCATGAATATTTTGGGGGGTAAATGTATGTGGATGAATTTCGGCAAAAAAGTTGATATCGTAGATGAGAGGGTTAGGCTTTATTTCGAAAACGACTGTGTTGCTTACATACCGTTTTCTGAATCAGTCTATCTGCAGAAGTCTTAATGTGTTTTCAACCACTGCTCATTTAAAATGGTGACCAGTGGAGTTCCTGATTAAAAGCAATCGCCAAAACCTGTTACCGTATGTGATTTTCTCTCAGACGCAACCAACTCCAGTAAGCTCTGTGGCTGCGTTTTGCTCGACTAGGTTCTAAAAATTACATCCCCATTTCATTTGCATAACATAGAAAACTCCAATAAAGACTCTCCACAATATTTAATTTACCTAATGAATCTGATTTTTTTTGTTTTTGTTTGTTTGGTTGGTTGGTTGGTTGGTTGGTTTTTTTTAACAGTCTAAGCGTTTATCGAAAGGAGGCAAACAACAAACGCCTGACGGCAGAAGGTGAATGGAGGAACAAACTTTCCTGAGACCAAAATCAGACACTGGTGGATGATTACAACACACACAACACTCTAATCATTTCAATTAATCATAATTTACTGTTTTTGCGTCTTTATTTAGACGTAGTGGACCAGCAGCATGAACACTTTCTGGAAGAAAAAAAAACAAAAAAAAAAAACAACAGAAGCTACTGCGTGTCTTGGCTAACTCGAGGACTTTCAACCAACTAGTTACTGAAGAACACTAAACAAACTTGAGCCCAAGTAGCAACAGAAGAGTGCAATAATACTGAAAATAGCCAAGAATATTTGTGTAATTCTGCTTATCTTTGTATTTTCTCCTTGTAGTTTCCTCAAGCATTCACTCATGTTTTCGGGCACTTAAAAATTTTCTCCTTGAATCAATGCAAAAATACAGGCTATACCTTCGCATATCCCCTGTAGATGTAAGCAGGAAAATATGAAAGACCTTACAAACTTTGGTATTTGATTAATTAGTAACAATCCAATCGGCACGTTTTAAGGTCAAGACATGAATCAAAAGTCTCTGACAGCTGCACTGTTTTTATCTCTTGCTTTGCATTCAGCAAAGAGCCTTTTGGGATTCACTTCTACAAACACACGAAAACATCAGAAATTCTAATAAGATCTCACGAAGACCTTTATTTATATACAGATTAACATCAAATGAGCAACTTGTTTTCATATGAAGGAAAACCAATAATCATAAAATATGTTTAGTTTGTATTAGGTAATCACTTGTAGATCTGCCGGATCGCTATCACACGGCTAAGTCACCACAACTAGCACTAGCTAGATGACTGATGCATCGTGGGAGATGAAGTCACGCATGAATAAATGAGCTGAGTTCACTATGAAGCCAACCGCAAGTGCAGCCTGAGTGAAACCAAAGCAGACAGAGACTGACTGTTTTCATTGCAGTGGTCACAGTGGCATCCATCATCTCTCTCTCTCACACACACGCATATCCACGCCCACACACACACACACACACACCCTCACAGACGCATTCACACCCCAATGTGCAGGAGTAGTGGCAAGTGATGGTGTTTTCCACTCAATAAAGTCTGCATCCCATTAGTCCAACTCTCCAATCCTTCTTCTTATTGCCTATTTAACTGATAACACTAAATCAAGACATTGACTGAACAACTGTTCATTACCAACAAAAGTGGAATTTACAGCTTGCGTCTCTTTTCTAACTTTAAAAAAGTTTGTCTTTTTCTCCTCAATGATGTGAACACGGCAAAAGTTACAAATCTTCCCAAGTATCTTTGGTTTAGTTTACAGTGTAAATATGTTTGTGCACTTGAAATAAGACAAAACCTAGCTCACAGGTAAATTTTTCAGAAAGATGGAGCTTGTTTAGGGTCAATAACTCCTTAATATTGATGAGAAAGTTCTTGTTCTACTGGCAGACTTGTTAGAAGGTATTTTTCCCATAAGTGAAATAATATGCCAGTGCAACTAGAACTTTCTTAAATCAATATTAAGAAATTATTGATATAAAACAAACTCCTATATCTTGCTGAAAAGTTACTTGCAAAATATTCTTGTTTTTTTTTTGAAAAAGGGGCGCCTCGGTCTCGTTTGGTCCAGACCAGGGTCCGGTTCAGTGTGTTCACACCTGCACAAACAGCTCTGGACCACTGAAGTCTGCTCTGTTTAAAGGAATCCAAAAGCTGCACCATTAAATCAAATGGTCCGCTTTGGGCACCAACTAGCAACCTGTTAAAATACTCAACCTGACATGTAATCTTCCAGAATATGTAAGATCCATTATGCCTGGACCTTTTTTGGTTGATTCTTGTTGGTAACTGGGTAAAGGTTGAAAACTTTTGGCTTTTTTTTTAATATATCAACACCTTTAATTACAAATACATTTATTATGCTGTTTTTGGTTTGTGTTAGACCTAAATGTGAACATATTTGGGCAATACTCCAGTGCAGAGAAGTGGATGGAACTTAAATCTGATTTGAAAACTATTTTCCATTTTGTCTTAGAGCTGCATTATGTAAATTTTACAAGAATATGTTCTTTGCAAACTTGAAGAAATTACTATTATGGTGTGACAGTATAATATTAAGAAGAAAATTTATGAAAAACATGAAAATCAAGCTTCTCTACCTCCTGCAATCTTCACAAATGCAGCACTCCCAACCAAAAACAACCAATCAAGAGCCGGGAGGAGGGTCTCACCTTGTTTAATCCACTCACACCACAACATAGCCTGCCACCAATGCTACGCTAGCTAGCATGGCCACCAATGACAGCGGATAAACGGAAAGTTGTTTCTCTGCCATTAGGACATTTAGCAGCTCATACGCAAGCCTGATTGACAGCGCTAAAACCCTCCTCCTTGCTCTGATTAGTTGTTGTTTTTTTTTAATCGGGAGTGGTGCATTTCTTCAGACAGCCATAGCAGCTCAGGGGATTTTTCCACAAATGATGTGTCTGAGACAGTGACCTGCGGTGAGGTTTATAGCTGGTGAGGAACTGACTTCATCATAATCAGATTTACAAATATAGACCCCCTGCATGTTGTTGTTTACATCGCTGGAGGGCAAAAACACTATTCTTCTACATCCATAGCCGCGCTGCCGCCGTACAATAATTCCTTTAACTCAATCAAACTTGGACATTTGGATGCTATTAATTTCGTGCTGTGCTCCACAGCAAAGGAAGGCCGTTAAAGTACAACTCAAAACCACGTCTTTCTCGCTCTCTGTATCTGCCCAGCTACACGCAGACTCGTTGCCATAGCAACTGACGACAACGCCACAAAAAAACCCACTCAAATATTTCCCACACAAAGAGCAGAACATTCGGTCCGTTGCAGCGGTATGGTTTTAGGCTTAAAGTTTATTTTGCGATTATTAATAAGTGATTGTTGTGGTAAGAGGAGAAAACTATGAATATATCGCTGCACTTTACTGTATGGCTAGCTCGCTGTTACTGTCTCTTACTCTGCAGTTGTGGAGTCACAATGTCTGGGATCATGAGCGCCCCCTGCCATGAGGCCAGAGAACTGCCTGCCTCACCTCGAATCTGTTCTCTGCCGCTTCTCCTCACACGAATCACGTCACACACACAGTTGGTGACAACAAACACTGTAGATTATATACATAAGATAAATTACAGAAAATCAGTTCATACATTACATGTTTTTGACCATTTTATTGGCGACGTACAGACAGGAGGATCGTGCTCCCATAGATGGCAGCCAGCGCAGACAGCAAGAGGTTGATCAATCCCAGGTGAGGCTCAGTTTCCTGCTGCCTCAACTGCTTCACTTCTGAGCATTTCAAGGGGAAAATTCAGCGATTTTGAAGAAAAATTAATCAAAATTGGTTAAGCTAAACGAAAAATACTTTATAGTACAAACCACAGGGTGAAAATAGCAATATAAATTATTTTATTATATTATTTTTCCATGATGCCTCCCCTGACCAAGTCACAGGTCTGAAACTGTCACGACATTGTGACTCTTTCAATAAATATGGAAAAATATATTTTACCACAGCGCCATCACCTAAAACACAGACTTGACAACAACAAAGAAGAAACAAAATTGCCTTTTTCATGAACAAATCCAGTTTTTGGCAGGAGTTTTCCCATCCTTCCAGCTCTGTTGTTGTCTGTAAAACGACCCAGTTCCACGCAGTGACTCGAACGCACCTGTGCCACGGCCATAAAAACAGCGGCATAAGGGGGTTTTAAGCAGCTGTTAACAAGTACTGCAAAAACTAGGACAGCAGGTATATTGATATCATAAACCATTCCCAGATCAGAAACAGATCGGTGTTGCAGGGCGACAGCGGCGCCACATTAGGTGACACAACGTAATCAGTATGGCACTGAAACGTTCAGTATGTCTTTGTTGTCGAACTTGGAGGAATAACACAGAGGTTATCCTTCATGCTGGAAGATTAACGAAATGCAATCTCGCCGAAGAGATAAAGCCACAAAATGTGTCAGAAACCCGAGTGGCACTCAGATTGTGAAATCACTAAATGCAGTCTCACATATATATATATATATATATAAAAAAAAAGGCTTGGAGAACAGCACTTTGTAGCACTATCAAGAAATAACACCTCAGACTCATTGGAAGTTTTGTGTGCACCCACAGCTATTTTTGGGCCATCATGTGTTCCAGGTAACAGATTGTTTCGAGCCACGTCAAGCTGTGAGCGACGCGGGCGGCAGCAGACACTGCCACGTCTGTGTTACACTCCAACAATAATAGTAATAATAATACCAAAAAATAAAAATGATAATAAATATATAGAAAAACAAAACAATGATGCTTTCAGGGAGCATCAGGACATTCAGGGATAACAAAAAATAAATAAAAAAGGAAAATAAAGCTGTATTATTTCGGTTATCAGTTAAGATTCTGCAGTTGACATGAATGAAATTTAAATGTCAAGCAATTGAAAGTTTTGAGGAACACATTTTGACAAATGCCACAGGAATGAGGCGCTGCTGTAAATGCCAAAGAGCTGGAAATAACAAGCTGATAATCCAAACACATGTGCAGTAATAACTCCAATCTAACAAAAAAACAAAAATAAATATTAACTTCAGTATTGAAGTGCCTTTCGGTTTTCCTTCAGCTACAAACAAAATCACTCTGATTTTCACTTTGACGCAAATGTTTGTGGGATTAAGATCTGAGAAATCTGTTGCCCCTCCAGAACTTTCTCATACATGCAGTTTCTTTAGAGGACAATTGATTGGACCGCATTTCTTTCATGGGCTTCAGAAGTGACCGAATACCAATTACAGTTTTAAGATATTTGCTGTAAAAGAAAAAAAAAAATAATGTTTTAGTGTACAGTTTTGCTTTACTTTGTGTCCCGTTGAACAACCATGTCTCAGTTAATTTATAACTAACATAATATTACTATTACTTAGGGCTTTACCAGTCACCCATGGAGGGGACTAAATGCACATTGTTTGTAAAATAAAAATATAAAAAAATCTAAAATCATGAAGTACTTTTTTAAAAGACAAATTTAGATTTGTGCTGATCTTCTTGTTAGGGAGGCACCGAATAAAAATCCTGCAGGGGTGAGAAGAGACTCTGACATGCAGTTTGATCTTTAAAATGTTTGAAATTTTTCAATCTGACACACAAAAGGCTAATAGATTCCACTACCAGATGGGTTTCCTCGTTAGCTCATGACAGAGGTCGACGCAGTTAGGCCAGTCTTCCCTTACGTAACAACGGGGCTGTGAAGCACTTCACTTCTTGTTCTACACAGTGCAAACGGTCCACTGTACACGGCTGTCATTTTACGAGCCGTGACTAGCTGCGCTGCAATTCTTTAATCAGCCAGAGGAGAGATATCAAATCAGAGCTGCGACAATTTTTTCAAATGACTTATTCTTGTTGCAAAAATTATGCTACAATTGTATTTTTCATCTCTTGATGCCTTTTGAAATTACACTTCAGAAGTAATTATGGCTTTCTGTGATTGTAAATGCTAGAGAAAAAAAAAAGAGATGGAAAAGCGAAGACTGTCTTATTCTTGCAGCTAACAAGTTATATTAATTAAAAGGCAATTTCTGGACTGTGACGTCTTAAAAACAAACGATTTTACAGAGTTTATAGTGCAGCTGTTGAATTAGTTTATATTTACAAAAAAAAATTAAAAAAATTGTTTTAACTGCAGAGTGAAGAAGAAAAGCAAGAGTCGCAGGCTCAACTCGAGTGCAGTAATTCATCATACCTGAAGTGACACTGAGAATGAAAAGGTCAGATGTCTTTTTAAGCACCGTGTAAAAGCTTGTAAGAACTCAGGCTTGGCGACATTACATTGCTGTGGGAGGAAACGCTGAGCTGTGTCAGCAGAATGAAGAAAGTTTTCTGCTCAGACACGTTGTAAATATTTCCTCTTAGAGCTGCGAAAGTCGTCTCTAGAAATCCCAGCAACATCTGAATTGGGATTATAACGGTGACTGAACAAGCACAGGTTGTCTCTGTGTCACATTGCAGATGGCCCCCTTTAGCGTCCGATGTCAGCGCATGAGAGGCGAAGGCTGTGGAACGTGGTTTAGCGTAGTAATTTCTTTCCAGTAAAATATTTTTCTTTGCATTGAAGCTGCACCATGCAACTCCTACAAAAATATGTCTCTTCCATGTTTGTTGAAATCGTCACCATGTCGCGACAGATAATCTGTGAAAAGATCGATTTCCTCTACCTACTGCTGCTGCCTGAGGAAATGCACCATTCCCAATCAAAAACAAGCAATCAGAGCCAGGGGGCGGGTTTTAGCGCTGTCAATCTACCTGGTGAACGTGCTGCTGAATGTGCTAATGGCAGAGGAACTACTGCATCAGGAAAACCATTTCTCCACCGTCATCGGTGGCTATGCTAACTAGCCTTAGCAATTGTGGCAAGCTATGTTGTGGTGAACCAGTTGTTGTAGTGTAGGAGTGTGCATGAAGGTGATTGGGAGCGCTAAGCTCCTCGTCTTGGCTCTGATTGGTTATTTCTGACTGAGTGGTGCATTTCTGAAGTTAGCACAAGGTGCAAGGCAAAAGATTAAATCTTTACAAATGTATAAGAATAAACAGCATATTTTTCATATGGGTTACATATTGCAGCTTTAACTGGGTAGATTCTTGTCAAAAATTCTACAGGAATGAAAAGTAAGAGGTACAGTATGTACCAGAGACAGTAAAAGCCAAATCTAACACATCATTTGAAATAAAAAAAACATTTTTATCCCAATCAGCCTTTAACATCTTAAGTAAGATGCCGTTTCAAAGATAATCAGGAGAAAATTACACGAGCTGCCATCTCCTAGCAGCGTAGCCAAAGGACAGCTTGTGCACACATGGCTCCCAAGTGGCTGATGAACCACATGCACCATGTGATGAGACACACTGGGAATTAGCATACTGTCTGTCTGCGCAAACATTACCGAATCGCTGCAAAGCTCAGCCTTTTAGTCATCCGTTACAAGTGAAGCGCTGTTCATTACCCCTTGCACTATGGCGTTATACTGCAAAGCAGTCTTTGTATTGGTACCATTTTGAAACTCTTTATTAAGTGGCTGGTCCTTTCATTTGTATGAATGGGCTTTCACTGTAGCCCCTCTAAACCTTATCATTGTTTCTTCGTCCAGGCTGTATTTTGGCTGCTCCTGTACTCATGGAGAGACTCAATGGATGCAGAAATGTTAGAACCCCGTCATCCAATTCTACACTGTCTGGCTGCTATAGCTCTACAGTGATATATAACATAGGGATACCTAGTCCAGAACATCAAAAGAATGATGATTCATTCTTAAGGAACACCAAGGTTTTAAAAGGTAAAACAAAAACAAAGACTATTTCTGCTATTTCATCTGTTATGCCATATGAGAGATTTGGAATTTCCAGGACCGTACTTGTCCTTGGCTTGACATGTTGGCCACAGCAGCTTGACTTACAGTCTCTGCTAATTCATCCCAAACAGGTTCTGTCAGGCTGAGGTCAAGACTCTGCCCAGGCCAATGAAGTTCCTCCACGGGAAAGTCACTTATCTATTTCCTTACAGACTTTGCAATATGCTCTAGTCCTGCTGGAACTGGACGAGTCATCTCCGAACTGTGAGTTGGATCCATACAATTATTCAAAATACCTTTGTACTGTGCAACGTAAAAACGTTCTTTCACTGAAACTATAGGGGTCACCGGACAAACAGTCAAATATAATGAATAAGAACAGTGAATCAATACCAATAGATAATGCGTCTGAAAGAAGATCCAATAATTTCACTAAACTCCAATCCAGAACCACACAGCATTCTGGGGGATGTAGTAAGAGGAAAGTCTTTGTTTAGCCTGAACCTTTCACAGCTAAGCAAGGTGGGTGGCATCGACTAACTCACTCACTCCTAGCAACAGCCGTTAAAAGTTTGCCACCATAACTGCTTAAAATAAATAAAAAAAAAACACCACCACTTTGGCGGTATTTCAAGTACTTAAGACAAAACTAATTAATGTCAAACAACTGATATTAAAAACTTATATTGTGACACATTTTTCAGCCATATCGTCTAGCCTCTAACTCTTCCACCAAACTGTCCACTTGACAAAATGGAGGCAGAACAATACTGCTCTCCTGGCAACCACCAAAACTCCAACAAGCTCATTGGATTTATTGGGCAGGGGATGTGTAATTTGGTACTTCAGAGAACATGTCTCCTATGCTTTATAATCCAGTAGCTGTTTGCTTTGTGCCACCACATCCATCGATTTGATGAAGTGAGGCTTTTGATGCTGCTTTTCAGACATTGGAAAAGCATTCAAAGAAGCTCCATGTGCGCCGTTGTGGAGATAATCTGTTGGCCTCGTGAGGTCTGGAGATCTGGATTTACAGACTGCAGCAGGTTGGCAAACTCTCCGCAGAACATCTGAATGCATCACTCTGTGATTTCCTGCGGCCGCAGTGACTTCTGCTTTGTTAAAATACCACTTGGGAGTTATTTCTAGTTGCTTAGTGAACAAGAAATGTCACAATCTGATTTACTCACAGGTGCCATCCAATAAGTGTACCTCTGTGGAAAGTGACCCATTCTTTCAGAAGTGTTTGGAGAAGCAGTCTCCATGGTGGGGAGACGTTAAAAACAGAAAGGAAGATTTCAATGGAAATCACTGTTACATATTATTGTTCTTGCATTTCACATTTGAGGACACATACAGTTTCAGAACTTGCTTTGTTTTGTTTGATTATCAGTGATTAACTACATGAAAAACAATTAAAATCATATATATATATATATATATATTAATATATATATATATATATTATTCCATCCAGTCGACAATCACCCTAATGAGATCTTTGTTTCTACTGCCACATGAAAGCAATACGTAACAGAGACAGTACTATTTGGATTTTTTGAAATTATTATCTGCTTTGTTTCGACTAAATATAGATATCAACAAAATGACTAAGAATGACAGAAAAAGGCCTCATGCTGGAACTCGGCGAGAACAGCTCCCATTTCTGTGCACAACAAAAGTACACAGAAAAGGGAAAACACTGGCGGTGTGAAACCAGCTCCCCATGGTGGAAGAGAGTCCATCTGTTTGTGGCTCCAGTACGATGAAATGAAACTTTGATGACTTTTTCCAGGAAATTAGGCCACTGCAGAAAGACACCATGGAAGCAAATCTAGTATAAATAAAAAGGCATTAAGGTCTGCTGCGTAACACTTATGGCACACCTCTAATAACAACACTCTTGTAGCGTACGCTCATTGTACATTTAACTCTGCAAAGTATTTGTGTGGGATGAAAAATTATATCTGAATTATATCTCTGAGACAGCCCAAACTGCAATGCAGCACACATTTGCGCAAAGCTGCAAATTCAAAAGAAAAAAAAAAGTATCCGCGTATGCGTGTGTGTGTGAATTGTGTCGCTCACACTCCCTGTTATCAGAAAACCCCAGATGGAAGAACAATATGTGCTGGAAAATGACAGTATGTACAGCATGCCTGCAGATTATTGTCTTTCATCCGTACTACAGTGATGTTCAGAATGTTGTCATCAACATAGTTTGGATTGGAGATGAAAAGACTTCAAGGGTAATAGTGTGTTTCTATGTGAAGCTCAATGTGATAAATCTGTCCTTTTGTTCTGCTTTTGCTCAGCTTTGCTTTAGCACAGAGTGCCGCATAAATGTATTCATACTAGAGGTGCACTCGTTTACCAGCCAGCCGATTTATCAGCACAGATTTCCTTAATTTTGGGAGATCAGTGATCAGCCAATACTTACATGTGAAAACCATCTTATCCATCGAGCTTATTTACCTCAGCAAAAGTCTGAAAATCAGCCACTGACCTCCATTGCTCTGCTGTGAGAGAGGTTTGACTGACAGACTGGTGCACCAGGTCATGTCTGCACATTTAGAGTTAACAATACCCCACTGTTACCAACTCAGCGACTTTCTTGCAATATCTAAAAACATTTTGGAGAAAAAAAAGGTATTGGCCAAAATTGAAGTTGGAAGGTCAGGCCTTTTAAGGATTGGTAATCGCCGACTGGCCAGAAAACTGCAACCGGTGCATCCTTAATTCATCCCACCAGAACTTTTAGCATTTTATCACACTGCCTCTGTGTTTACTGCACAGTTCCCAGTGCTTGGCGTTTCATCTGCAGTAATACAGGCACAACACCGGTCTGTCTGCAGAAAATGCTAAACCATTCTGACCCTCACCTACAGGAAAGACACGAATCACGACCAAAAGAATGAGATCCCAGATACAAGTTTCTTCCAGAAGGTGGCTTGGCTCAAAGAAAAGGCAAGGATCTTGGTCATCTGAGGGGAGTTCAAAGTAGGACTGCTACTTCTATAGTATTTCTATAGTTGAGGTGGTTTGGTCAACTGATCTGGATGCCCTCTAGGCAGTTTCCTTTGGAGGATTTGCTGATATGTTGCATTGGTGTTAGGTCCAAGAAGTGAATGGAGGGACTAAATGTGGCGTCTGGCAATGAATCCTTTGGGATCACCCAGAACTTGCTGAAGGATCTCATGAATTCTCCCCTGGACCTGTTGCCACATGACCCAGTTTTGGATAAGAAGATGATGGATGGATGGATGGATGGGTGGGTGGGTGGAACCAAAACCTAAATGTAACTTTGTGGATTTTAGCTGATAGACGTTTGTAGCATTTCATTGTGAAGTGAGAGAAAAATAATATACTGTTTTTTTGCAGTGTTTTAATGGTGTGAATTTGTGTTCACTCCCCTTTACTCTAATCCACCAAATAAAATCAAGCAAATGCAGTTGCCTTCACAAGATACTCCTTGTGTAGGCATTTCCTTTCTGAAATGCAAAGAAGTCCAAAAATATCTTTAAACAAAACAAAGTCCACTACTAAGTAAAACAAATTCACATCCATTTGTTATAAAACAATACGGCAAGCTATAAACATCTCAAGTCTTGTTCAATCGATTATCCTAAACAGGGCAGATTACGGCACGAAAAGATCTGGGACACACCCAAGAGGAACATCGTAACTCTAGAGGAACATCGTAACTCTAGAGGAACATCGTAACTCTAGATGAGCTACATCTCAAGTTGGTGAATCTCTTGACTGGAATTGTAGTAGTTGTACACTCTGAAAATTATGCCTTTATGGAAGAAAGGTTCTATTCAAAGGTTTCCCACAAGTGTTAAGGTCAAAGAAAACACATAAAAGATTACTTAGTCCCAATCAGTAGGGACTAAGATAAACAATTGTTCTCACTTCAGTTAATTGAATTGTAAATATATTCAATCTGACTGAGCTTGAATTATTTCAATGACAGACAAGAATAGGCAAAGATTCAGTTTCCAATTGCGCGAAGCTCGTACATACAAAGCGCAAGACCTGTGCAGAAAGAAGATTAAGCGAGGAGTTTGGAGATCCTATTCCTGTGAAATGAGGGTTTATTACCATGTAAATTCCCCCTCTAGTAACACCTGACTCTGCTGAGACATCCAATTTCCAGGTGTAGGAGTCTGCTGACATATTCTGTGTTACGGTCTTGGTTGAGCTCTCGCTTACTGAGCATCTGTCCCCCTTTCTCCCCTGTGCAGGCCAGGTGCTTTGCAGTCTTGTGTAAAGCCTTCAGTTAATCCTCTTTTTTTAGTCAGAAATCAGGTATTCCAGCTGGCCCTACTGTCTGTTCTTGCCAGGACTTCGGTCATCACTGCCGGCATCCGGCCTAATCCCTGGGGGCCTGTTTCACTAGTCACTTGCCCGGCTCCTGGAGAGATGCCTGTTCCTTTTGCATCTTCTGCCTGCTGTCCCCACTCCCAGAGGGAGTTTTCCCATCCCATTGTTGGACAGAAATTATCCTCATAGCTGGTCTTGTCAGTTTTGGCTTGGCCTCATGATCACCTTCCAGACATGTCACATCTGCATGTCCAGCCATCACATAGGTCTTACATCCAGTGACCAATTCCTATCCTGTGCAAAATCTCTGAATTCCCAGATTTTTCTTGCCATCATATCAATTCCTCAAGTTGTACGCTGCTCCAGTTTCCCATACTTCAGTTGATATTTTCACAAACTCCCAGGAGTCTATACAGTGGTAACTGATGCAAACTGTGAGCCAAGGACTTTTATTTGAGAAAGACTTGAGATCCATAATCCAAACAGAAGACTTTTTCAGACTTTTGTGCATCAGCTACTGAAAGGAATCTTTTTCTTTTCCTCCAACAGTGTTCGCGTGATCACATCGTTATATTTTCTTCTTTTTTTTTTTTTCTCTGTAACATCATGCTGTTTGAGCTGAAAACAGTTCAAAATACCAAAGCAAGGCACCACGTGAACGTGGCCTCAGGCTGGCTTTAAAAGCTCAGGTTCCCGGTGTCGCCTTATTTAAAGTATTCACTTGCACAGCTGTCGCACACTTTGAATAAAGGAGTCCAGAAAGTATTAAAATGGCATGCATGTTTTATGACAGTTTCTAAATGAGAACGGTTTGAACCACACACACACACACACACGCCCACACGCACCCTTTCACACATGCACACCATTCAATAGCCTTTTATATAGTTCAAGTCAGATTAGGAGCAAAGTGAGGCCACTTTGATTACAGCAGTATAACATGACCCACTTCAGTTCAAGTTCATCTCATTTTGGTTGCAGGTGAAGAGTCAGCTTTGGTTTTGAGAAACAAAAAGTTAGTCTCATGTTTGCAACCCTTAAATGGCATTTTGTGAAATGGACTTAGCAGAGGTTTTTTCTGTTTTTTTTTTTTTGCCTTTTTTGTTTTTTCTAAGCTGTAAACTCGTGGTCTCTCAATCTTTCATAAAACAATGGTTAATCCTCACAATCCACGTAGAAATAGTTTTCATTTTTTAACCATTAAGAGGTATAACAAGGTGGGTTCAAATCCTGGTCGGGGGGTGTTTGCTTGTTCTCCCTGTTCTCTATGGTTACTCCAACTTCCTCCCACAGTCTAAGAAACTGTTGGGCAACAAGTTGTTCAAGACACTGTATCAATCAGCTGATCTGGCAAATCAACTGTTTGTTAGTCCATCAGGATAATTTACAACTCGGAAAGTGTTGAACCATACGATGTTAGATGATGCTCATGCAGAATCCAAGAGTTTACTCCATTCCTGGCAGAGCTAGATGGCTCTGAGATCATAAGGATCATCCAATGTATCTTCATATAGAAACCTGGATGTTGTCCTGTTGGACAATAAGGCTCCAGATGGTACATTTGGAGCTGTATTGGCGGATAGCATCGTTCTGTGTTGTGCTATGTAATATGTTCAGTTCAACACAATTTCCGAGAAGGCATATATTTAATGAACACTTTGTTTATTAAGAGACGGGTTACTGTTTACTATGAGGTGGAAGCTGAGGGTCAAAAGGGCGTGCGCGTTCGATGACATCCTAAAATCACAGCGCCATACAGTGGCCTGGCCTGACGACTACAGCTGACATAGTCTATGTGTTGTGTGTCGTCTAAATGTGAAACTTTTTCCCCAATCAAAAAAATATCAGTAGTTTCCAGGCATGAGTTTCTTGTAAACGTAGCCTTGACAATGAGCAGGGGTTGAATACAAGAAGACGGTAACATTTGAACCGCAGTTTGTGGTGTGTAAGACCTTAATTTACTTCTGACAAGAAAAAATAAGGTGCATTCATAGTTTTCATAAACATACCGCTAAAATATAAAAATCTAAAATATCACCTTGTTCCTAAATGTTGCATATTATTCTCTCATCAGTTGGATGCATCATTAGACCCTTATTAACCAACAATGAGAACTAAATCACAGCTATGTTTATTCTCTCAATCCAACCGTTTTTAATTGAGCTACAGAAGGATTCGTTGCCTAATCTGTAGGATGATTGATATATCACCTTTCCTAAACCCTTCAAAGACACGTCTCCACCAGTTTGCCATTACTACTGAATTGATTCTCCTATATGACGTAAATATAGATCCGTACCTGAGCCTGGCCTCAACTCAGGTCATTAAAGCTGAAAACTGCAGACGCACAGAGCTTTCCCCATGAAAACCTCCTGCATCCAAATCTCCTTCCAGTGCCTCCTGACAGCCTTTGCTCCCCGCTGAGCCAGTTATAAGGAGTGGGAGTGCAGCAATAACATCATGCTACAAAGATCACTTGTCCCAGGTGGCGATGACACTCATTTACAAACACGTGGAGCCACCATGTGCCGTGAGGCGCCGAATGCTTGCACATGCAGGGAATCCGTGTCTGGCAGAACCAGCCACCAATTGCTTTTTTCCCCCCTTCTTGCACCTTACAAGAAGTGCGTGTAAACTGTCTGGTGACTTGTTTGCCGAACACATACATGTGCGGATTCGAGGCGAGATCTCTGCGGATAAAATAGGTTACATTTAGCTGCTGTTCAACGACTACAAACCGCATGCGTATACAGCCGTAATTTCCGGCAGCAGACTACCGGCTACAAACTGCATAAACTATCAAGCAAATCTCTCCAGAGTGTGCTCCAAAGGAAAGAAACTCTGTGGTGAAATTACTGCTAAAGTGAATGTGACAACCTCGTGTAGACTATCTAAAAATGTCTCTCGTCTCGTCTTTGGAATATGTGGAAAGACAGTGTTATTAAAGGAGAACGAATGATCTGTGTTTTACTGCCGAATGGCCACAAAGGTAAATAAAATATAGGCACAGACAGGTAAAATTGTTTAAAAAAAAAAAAGATGAAAAAGGAACCCTTCTTTCAAGAGGTGTTGACTGAGTCCAATTCATCCAGCTTCAGTGCTGTGGAAATAGGACATGGGTGTTGCTATTTTGCAATGGATACTTAGCCCTGTAAGAAGATGTGTGTGTAGTGGTGTTATCATTAAAGGTGTAAAAAAAAAACGTTGTTCTCGTAGGGGGCAAATTAAAGTTACAAATGACTATGAATTACTGTTAGCTGACACGCTACACACAGCAATATAATGTGATGGTTCGGTACATAAAAGGGGTGTAAAAATGGATTTGCTCCAGTTTCGCTATTTTCTCACTAACAACCAAAATTTGAGATCAAACAAGATTATCCTGAGTAAATACAAATGCTCAATGTAAGGAAAAAAGATTTGAATTATGATGGTGAAAATAAGCTAAGCTAACCAAGCAAGCCCCTGTGTGAAAATATAAACGAATCCCCTCGTGTTAAATCACGAATCAAATGATTACCTGTGATCCACCACAGGTTTTGGTTTAGTTGCCTTAACAATACCAAGATTTGATTACAGCCAGACCAGTAGTATCAAGAAATCTCTTGAATAGAAACAGTTTGATCTAGAGAAATTGACTCAAATGGAGAAGACCTAGATAAACCCTGGCTAAACAAAGTTTCTGGTGTTGCAAGGTGAGAGCTGGAAAGAAAGAACTACTACTGACCAAAAAGGGGGCAAAGGCTAATTTCACGCTTGTCAAAAAATAGAATAAAATAAAACAAGGTACAATAAAATAATAATAATAAAAAATTAAAAAAAACATGATGATGGTCCCGAAAGTTCTGTTCATTTGAATTACCTGAAAAAGTAGAACATTTTGGAAAAACTACAACATTTCATTAAGTATAATGTTCTGTTTCTGATTTTCCAAGACAAATCCGTGTTAAAATTCAGTGGGGAGATTGTGGTATGACCTCAAGTAAGGAAGAAAATTAAAATGCTGATTCTGTAAAAATGCCAACACATTTTCTGTGGTAGATCTTAATCAAAACTTATAAATTTCTCTTAAGAAAATGTCATGTAACCTTTACGGTTTTACACAAGTTATTTGGGTGGAATTAGGGCAAAACTGGATTGTTGGATTGCAAAGGCTACAGATGGAAAATCGACCGCCTCACCTTCACAAGCAGAACACCTGACGTGGCTCCAATGAGCTTAAAATAAATGATTCATTGACGTAGTAGCAGGCTGCTCACTTTACACCTTCCATCCCAATCCATGTGCACTATGCGAACCTGGGGGGCATCTAAGGAGACACACATGACGGGTCTAGTCTTTTCCAAACCATGCCTCACCTATTCACCTTTAGACCCATGTCAAACACCTTTTTTTACGCATGCTAGCACAATATGATACATTCGCCGTAAAGAATGCAGCCAACGATTCATTGGTAACGTTCCTTTTGTTGTCTCAGCGTCAGCATAAAGAGCCAAGCTGCTAAAAAAGGGAACAAAAAAATAAAATGTGCGTATCAAAGAAACAACCTCAGGTTCATGCACTCCTACGCCGTTTTGCTAGCCCATGTTGGGTCCTGGCATTACTGTTTCATCCCCTCCTATTGAAGGCCAAGACCCTCTGTAGATGGTTTCATTTACCCCCCCAAGGAAGCCGGGGGCAGGGAAAGCAAATCTACAAAGTAGTACAGAGAGAAGAAGATCCAAGGTAGCTCGCTTTCTTCTTGTGATTTGCCTTAGCTTTGACAAGCTTTCTTGAGTATGAGTCATACAAAAGAAAATGTAAATGTAAAATGTTAGGAGCATTAGTGGTACTAAAGTGTAAAGTCATGTGAAAGTGTAGAAATTCTCATTCAGCTTTTATAAAAGCTATGTTTGTTGGTAAAACTGTCTATGCTATCAATCCCCTCCACCTCCTCCTTGTGCTGCGACTGCTGTCTGAAGAAATGCACCACTCCCGGTCAAAAACAGCCAATCAGAGCAAGGAGGAGGGTCTTAGCGCTGTCAATCAATCACGTGAATGTGCCGCTAAACATGCTAATGGCAGAGAAGCAACTTACAGGAGAATCATTTATCCGCTGTCATTAGTGGCCATGCTAACTAGCCTTAGTATTCATGTGTAGCAGCTGTAGTGTAGCAGAGAGCAAGTGCAGGAGCTAGAAGTAATTGGCCGTGCGCAAACCCTCCCCCTGGCTCTGATTGGTTGTTTTTAGTTAGCACTGGGAGCAGGCACAGAATCTCAATTTTTTCACAGATTATCTGGGGAAAAAAAGTTTCAGATATTCTGTGATTATCACATTTCAACAAATATGTAAAAAAAAATGCTTTTGTAAAACTTACCTACTGCAGCTTTAAACCTTCTTCTGCCCAGCAAGAACCTTTCACACATTAATATCTAATCTTATTTATTTTATTTGATTTTTTTCTTGCTAACAACATAAAAAGGCTCGGTGCATACTGCAGCTTTATGTCTCTCAGAATTGTTTTCATTTCTATGAAGTGTATTTATGTCCAAATGCATTAAGAACAAACAGGCTGCTTTTTTTTTTTTTTTTTTTTTGCACTTGGACGTTGTTGCACATTTAGAACAAATGCAGCCCCACCGACTCCTGTAGAGACATGACTTAATCACACAGGGAAAAGAACAAATCATGATACAAGTGTCCAGAAACAGAAATACTTTGCATCCTATACGCTTCATGTGTGATAGATGAACAGGGTGAGTCCAGAAGGTTGAGCCAAACAAATTGATACTCTCTCCTTGATATTTAATAGTTAATTTTTTTTTTTTTTTAAGTATGTATCACATTAATTTTACATGTCTTTTTCCAAGGACTTTGAGGTTGAAACTTTTCTCCTGACGTGCTGAACCAAAAATAGACCTCTGGGTGTATCATGTGTAATAATTGGAGCTGCCGGCAGCGTGCTTGAGTCCGTGTTTTCACTCATCTCTGACGTTAATCATAGAGGAGACTGGAGCGCCGTCAGGACTGGGAAAGGATCCAGCAGTGACGCTATCGGAGAAAGGCACCGCTCGTCCCAGCTGTGCTAACGCGCTAATCGAGCTCCTTTGAGCCTGAAATTGATCAAAAAACACAACAAATAAATACAGTTTCAATGGTTTAATCACATCTTTCCTGGTATGTTTCCAAGCAAGCTGTGAGCGTCGCGGCTTCTGAGCTATTAGTAATGGAGAACGGTTTCTGAGGAGTGTTTCAGAATCAGCCACATTGCTAGAGGGATGACTTCTTAATTAGAATTTTTTTTTTTCACCTATATTAGTCCTTGTGGGTGGGAAAGGAGCAGTTTTACAAAAAGAAAAAAATTGGTGGAATAAGAGTTTCTATTTTAATACTTCAACATTAGTGGTGGTGAGGTTTTTTTTTTTTTTTTTTTTTTTTAAGGGCCATACTGTATGGTCAGTTGCCCAGGGCGGCATTTGAAGGGAAGCGCACGTGCACCAGATTAAAAAAGTAGAACTGTCAGTCGATTAAGAGGTTTGATCAGATTAATCACGCTCTAGCACTGTGATCAATCGTGATAAATCACTACATCTAGTGTCTGCCAAAATCATAAAGGCACGCTAATGTTTTTGTCACTTCAGCGCGTAAATTTCTCCTGCGTGTGAAGAAAACGTATTTTAAGTTCTGCCAGCAAGCCACAGAAATCCACCTGATCCCCCCCCCACACTTAATTCCCCCTCTCTGCACTCGCACCAACTGCTGAACCACGTAAATGCAGCTAGTTCACAGCTTAGTCAAGACAGACTTTAATTCAAAATGTATTTATCCTTGTGCTTTACTTATATTCGAAAGAAGGAGCGTCAACACAAAAATAATTGCATACGGTGGAATACAGCTTAAAAGAAGACGTGGTTGTCTTAAATTATATAGAGGAAAACGCAGCAAATAGTGTTAAATATTTAACAAAATTCTTCAAAAAAAAAAAACCCAACATATTGTTGCATTTCATTCAACGGTTGGCGACACAATACGCATAAAATTAGAGCAAAACAAAGCAATTTTTAACAAGAGACGGTTTCATTCGATCTGATGCTATGATGGAACATGCAGAAAGAGTAGAATTAGGCTCAAAGGTATATTGCTTTATTGCGTATTCATGTAGTGCGCCTTAAGTAATTAAGAAACTAATTACTTTAGAAAATGAATTGGTAAAGTAACTGGACTACATTCTTTGGGAATTAATCAGTAATTAATAACTAATTACCATTCTGAAGTAACTTGACCAACACTGTTTACTGCATTTAATCAAATGTATCCTCTCTGAAGCAACATAGCTCTGCTGTAGTTTATCATTATAAACTGACATAACAGTGTTAGCCTGCGTGCCTCCATTTTCCAGGCGTACATAAAGCACATGAAGCATAAACGGCCGTAACTCAAGTGCATCGGAGCACCTTTTCAAGAGACAGTCGCCACATTACGATCAACAAATGCAGCAGAGTGTTGTGTTCCAGTAATTACTGTGTACAGGGTGTTTTTTTTTTTTTTTTTTTTAATGGAGGCCAGACTTCATTAGGGAGAACAAATTAGATTATCCATAACAGCATTAAACCTGATCATCATGTCATAGTTGCAAATGTGTTTGTCCATGTTGTTTATGAGTTATGCCTTGGATTATTCTCAGTGGTGATGCTGTTTTTTTGTTTGTTTGTTTGTTTTTCTTGCTGTGCCTGTAGTCCAAAGGGAAATGTGGAGGGACCTTGCGAAAAGATGTTCAGTCAGTCATGAATATGCCGAAGACAGAAATCAGAATGCTCCGAGGCTTAAAGCTGCATTATGTAACTTCAATAAACAAAATGTTTTTTTACACATTTGTCCAAATTTTCACCATTTCATGACAGTACAGCATGAACCAGACACTCTGTGGGGGGAAAAAAAAACAAAACAGAAAAATAAATTAATAAACCGAGCTCCTCTGCCGCTGTCCTGTGGTCCTACAGCCATCTGCATAAATACACCCAGTGAGGAAGCAACCAATCAGAGCGCACATGAGCTAATGGCGGAGAAACAATTTACTGTTACAGAAAAACTGCCATCAACGGCGGTCACTAATGCTAAGGCTAGTTAGCGTTGGTGGAACTAGCTTTAGCCTAGCGGAGAGGAAGATGGAGACTGTGAGTAACAAGTACATGAACGTCATTAGCAATGCTAAGACCCACCAAAGTACTAGATACGATACCTGTAATCAATTTTAGATCATTTTGAAACAAGTAAAAAGTTATTCTTTTCATAAGCATTTCCCAGGAACCATTCGATCGTCATTGGATGTATCAGCGTCAAAGCTAACAATCCTCACTGAAAACATACTCCGGAAAACAGCATGTAAGGGAGATTGTACCTATGATGAACTGAAGGTTCTGGGCATTTTGGATTGGTCGAATATCAGGATAGCAAGTCAGTTTTAAAGAGAAACTAAACTCCAAATAAAATGCCATCATTTGTTGCATCTTCATGGAAACATGCAACCTAGCAATACTTTGGCCTCAAACCGTCTTAGTGCTGCCCTCTTTGGTTTAAGGCTGGCTACTGCAGTTGAATTTTCCTATTGGTCAGAATTGATACAGATACTCAGGATGGTTACTGCGGATCGATTGGTGCTTTCACATATTGAAAAAAGTCGCTAGAGTTGTTTGCTTTCATGTCCATTTTAGCCCAGAAAAAAACAAAAAACTAAATAAAAAAAGAAAAAGATGTTCAACATAAGAGAAAAAGATTGGAAAATTGTGAGAAAATATAAAACCACATCAGCTCAAAGTTTTTCCTGATGTGCTGTTGAATCCAAACTATTTAAGTTTGCTTTTAAAAAAAAAAACAAAAAAAAACAGACATTAGAGTTGTGGAGTTAATAACAGTGGTATAGCAGTACATTTTAAACAAATAATTATCTTTAGTTAAAATAAAAAAACAACAACTGACAATCAGAAATAATAACTGACTAATCTGACATTAAAATGCAACGTTTAAAGCTATACAGTGAAATAATTGCCAGTGCAGATTGTTGCGTTATTCAGATACTAGAATTGGTATTTCAGCCAAACATTTCTACCCTCAGTCTTTAATAAATGCACAGTCACAATTTTCAGATACACATCCTCCACTGAAGAGGATCAAATGTATAAAACAAATGTTGGCACTTTATTTCAAACAACTATTTCCTTTAGAAGTAAAGGTCACGACCTTGTGCACCACTCAAAGTTTGCCAGGTCCAACATTTTGAAATAAAAACAATCTGCCCCTGGCCAAACCTTGGGGGTCAATTCTGTTTGTCCTTGTTAGCAATCACGTTCTCTTTAAAATCGTAAGCCCTTTCTCCGTGTTTGTTTTTGTTGGAATCTTCCGAAGGTTTTTCTGCTGTGCTGCCAGATACTGTGGCACATTTTGTCTCTGCAAACTCAAACCTGGTGGGTTTTTTTTTTCCTAAAAAAAACCCAAAAAACAAACAAACAAAAACCCTGTGCTCAATGTTGATTGTTCCAGAAAGCCCACTGACAAACAAAAACGCAATGGTCAAATTGAAATGTTCCTGATCAGTGTTTTGACCTTATCAAAGAATTAAAAAAAAAACAAAACTACAATAAGGAATCACATGTCTGAAATAAGAAGAAAGTAAGCAATTAACTAATGTGTCTAAGTAAATGCGCTGAATTAGTAGAGCGCTTTTCCTGGAGCGATGTTCGTTGAAGTCCCAGTTTCAGTTACTAATTTGAAAATAGCTCAGAAAACCAGGTTTAAAAGTGTTTCAAATGTTTGGTGACCTTTCTCCTGACAATGTCAGTCTTTTCAAAGGAAGGAAGGCATGACAAGGACAGTAATAATCGTTCCATAACTGTATTATGCCATTTTCAGTGTCACTGAAGATACTTCATCATTGCCAGCCTTTGGTCAAATTACCCAGAAGGTCATCTAGGAAACACTGACGATGCCTGGAAAATCATAAAATTCCCCTCAGAAATTATTCTCTCGTGCTCAGGCTTGGTGATGTGAATATTCTGCTGTAATTACTTACAAAAATATCAAAGGGGCAGTGTTATGTATTTTCCAGGCCAGTAGTGCCATTTACAAGCACAATCAAGTAACTAAGTTACCTTCAGTTGTTGTAAAAATTCTCTATATATCAAGCATAATGTAAAACAAAATTTGACTTTGTAATCAACCCCTTGAAATTGGTCCTCTGTCTCTTTAAGAAGGCTATTTCTAAAACTCCGCCTTCAGGAAGTCATCACAACATGGTTCCTCTATTAACCCTTTAGAAACAATTTACCAGTGAGAAGTATCTCATGCAATGAGCTCAGCAGATGCTCAGTTTCACCAAGTGTTCGCTAATTGCTGTGGGCTAGTCTGAAGGAGCTTAGGCAGGGCTGCTCTTTGAGGAGGGAGCTTGGAAACCGAAGCTCAGAGGAGGAGCTGGGTCTCGCACAGCTGAATGGTTGCCATGGGAGATTTAAAAAAAAATTCTCAAACATGCATGGAAGAACCAAAGCAACACTCCATGTATGTTTTTATAATGACATAACACAATGTCAAGCTCAAAAAAGTAAATTTCAGATAATACTGCCCCTTTAAAAAAAAATCTTTCGTCTATAGGGCAAACACCCTTTAATCTTTAGACTAACACAGCAATATTGCTGGTGTTTAAATAGACGAGTTACTGTAGTTATTTGCTTATTTCACGAAGAAGAAGAAGAAGAAGAAGAACAAAATTGCCTTGGTGACGAAAGAAATGACTCTGAGGCAGAGTGTCCTGAGTGAAACCTAGGGCACCCGAGGAGGCATATTCATGTGAGTTTGCCAAAAAAACAAAAGGTCACAGAAAGGTTGTTCTTTTCCTGAGAATGCAACACATGTGACTCACTGCGGCGCACCCAAATGCACGAGATGAAAGCAGTTCCTGCATTATTTATTTATAAAGACAAAAAAAATATCAAATTTATAGTATTTACATTTACCCAGCCAGCCAGAAGAAACAGAAAAGGCAAGGGAAGAGAACAAAAATAGCAATCTCATCCTTCACAACTGGAGGGTTAATGTTTCTAACCCAGTTCCAGCTGACTCCAGCTATAAGTCCCAAATGTATTTGCAGGTGTGAGGATTACAAGGGCTTTACCCAAAACAACTTTAAAAACTTTTTTGTGTGTATCAGTGTGATTGCTAATTAACAGGGTGACAAAATGATTTAATGGAAAAAAAAAAACTAAAAAAAAACAAAAACAGAACAAGTTAAGTCCTATATCTGTTATGTGCAAGCGACAGAAAGGATGCAAACACGGGCTCAGGAAGCAGCCAGGAGGATGTACTAGGAAGTGGGATTAAGGGCTTAGCCGGCTCTGTTGGGCTAAATGTGAAGGTTTTCGGCGCCCTGAAGTTGGCTCCATTCAAACCCGGCAACATACGATGACCTCCTCACCTGCTCCGCAGCGGTTTCTGTTCCAAGTATCAGGTTACGTTGCGTGCAAGACGTGCGAGTGATTCCAGAGATTCCCGTTCATGCACGCCTAACGGCGTTCACTATTGTTGCCCAATGGATCTTATTTTTATTCATTTTAAACAATTTTTTTCACAACAAGTTTCTGAAGAGACATTTTCAGCCCATCAAGCAGACGATGAAACATGAAAAATATACCCAGCTTAAGACCGGGTTCCAAACGTGTTGACAGGAACGGAAAAATGAAAAGTCACTGCTGCGGTTGTGACGCTTGTCGCTGGTTTTTATTTTTGTAGAAATGGACGCAGTCTCATCTGTCCTCTTGTGGACAAGGACACATCGTACATTAGGTTTGTTTAATTCAATTGTGTAGCAGAGGAATATTTTTATAATCTTCTAAGATTTTCCAAAACAAAAGATTGCTAAAATTCTGCCATGGTGGTACGAATACAGAAATCACATTAATATTCATTCGCATTTGGGTTTAGTATCTAAACAGACCTACTTTTTTTAATAGACAAGATAAGTCATGTATCCTATTTTATAGCCTCGATGTTTATATATTTATACTTAGCTACATTATGTAACTTTTACAAAAATATGCTTTCTACATATTTTCTAAAACTGACACCATGTCGTGGCAGAATATAAGACAAATGATCTGAGAAAAGATTGAACTCCTCCTCCCTGAGATGCTATTGCCCTTTGAAAAAAAAAAGGCATGACTCCTGGTCAAAAACAACCAATCAGAGACAGGAAGAGGGTCTTAGTGCTGTCAAGCAACCTAGTGTACGCTTCAAAGTGTGCTAATGGTGGAGAAGCAAGTTACCATTAAAGAAAAATTCTTATCTGCTGTCATCAGTGGCCATGCTAACTAGCCTTAGCAATAATGTCAGGCTATGTTGTGGTGATTCAGCAGAAGCATAGCACAGAGAAGGGCAAAGGGTGTGAGCAGCATGTACGTTAGAGTGATTGACAGGGCTATTACCGTCCTCCTGGTTCTGCTTGGTCGTTTCTGACTGAGCGGTGTGCTCCTGTAGTTATAGCACTGGGAAAAGGCAGAGGAGCTTGATTTTTTTCCACAGGTAATTTGTTAAAGTTACATTCGTATAGTTACATACAGCAGCTTTACTGTCTGTATAATGTGAGCAAGGAAAATTGAAGTCAAATTTCTTGTTTGTGTGCACAACCTAGGCCAAAAAAGCTGAATATTATTCTACCAACTATAGAGAAGCTAAATATGATCTTTTTTTCAGGGCCCTGGTTGTTGCCAAGGATAAAAAGGAACAAGATTTAAATATTCCTAACACTGTTGTTAGAGCACATTATATCCCATTTACATTATCAGCAAAGTTAATTATTTGCAAATCAATAGGCAGAGGGAAGATAATGGAAGAACTCCACACTGTTTACTCAAAAACAGCTGAGCGGTGAGAGAATAGGATTTAGAGACATTATACGCTTATCTTTGGCACATTACTCTGAAGTATTTTTATATCCTTTCTGTCATTGTAAAGTGCGTTGATAACCGGGCGTCACAAAATGACGTTTTGAAACGCCGCTCCTTTGCAGCCCGACTGCGTCGCAGTGAGTCTCTTTTGTTTGGAAGTCCTGCGTGTCCAATCGCGTCCGTCCAAAACGCGCTCGGATGAGCGGCTCCAAATCCCACAGAACTTTTCGACTCGCGCACGCCACCGCGGACACCATTAGCTGTCAATTGCTGTAACTAATTTGCCAACTTCATTTCATGCATCATGCTAAATTATGAAGCCACATCGGTAATAACCATTATTCGCTGTAATGACCATGAGAAAAGCTGCTGTGGAAGTTGAGGGAACGGGAGGGTTTAGGGGTGGAGGGGGTTGTTAATTTCTCATTTGGTGATGGGTGGTATCAGTGCTCCTTCGCTGTGGGAGGAGGGGCATCTATGGGCAGCGTGAGTCACTCCTGAATGCATGGCAAGCCTTTTCACCGCTGCCGAGGAGGGGAAAAAAGAAAAGACTCCTCCTAGGGTTTTGTGTGAGTGTTTTGGAATTTTAAAAAGTGGATGCATTCCTTTAAAAGGAAAATAAATAAAAACACCAAATTAGATGTTCAGCTGTAAGAATGGGGTGTGAAAATACAGATTAAGGCAGGGGTGGCAAACTCGTTTCCATCTTGGCCCAGATCAAGATCATGAATGTCCTTAAAGGGCCGGTTGTGCCAGAATATCTTGATGAAACTCATTAAGAAACAAAACTGATAAATAACTGGTTCTGCATTCAACGAGTACGTCCTAAACTGGGATAATACTGAACATCTTCTCACATTGATGTAATTTGGCAGCAGAACTGCTTTGGGTTGATTGATACAATAAAATTAAAGTACACAACTTGAAGGTTTTCTTTATGTGGCTGTAAAGTATAAAGGGCCACATAAAAACTTATGGCAGGATCAGATTTAGTTTGGTTTAAGGTATTTAGACCAACATTTTCAAATTAAAAAAGGTAAAACACAATCTGGTTGCTTTTACTTTGAACAAATGTGGAGGAAAAACTGCTGCTAAACTCATATACTGATCATCACAGTTACAATGTCATCTGTTACAATTGATTCTTATTTGTGATACATGCAGTGCCTTTAAAAAGTATTCCCTCCCTTGGATGTTTTCCCTCTTTTTATTACTTTTACAAATCAAATATGGTCAACAAAGTTTCACCGTTTGGGAAAAAAAAAACAAAAAAAAAAACAAAACCCTTCGATGTTAAAGTGCAAACTGATTTCTACAAAATAATGACAATTAAAAGAAATTTTTAGACATAAAATAAGTGCATAAATATTTACCACCATTAAAGTGACTGACCTAATTTAACAAAGGCCCAGTCAACTGGTGCTGGCCGTCTCACAAAGAGTGGAATGGAGGTTACTTGAGTGAAATAAGAGTGTCTGAAGTGACTGTAGTATATAAAAAAAGAGCTTTTTAGCCATCAAACAAGACATTTTGTTTGGTGGCTATTTTTTTATGAGCACCCTGGACTTAAATTGTGAAGTGAACATCAGCTGAATTTTGTGGTGGTTTTGAAGTACTGTACTGAATGTTATGTGCTTTTGCCTTTCTTTTCTTTAGATATTGATCTAAATGTAATTTAGATCAATATTATACAGCCCAGAAATGGAATCAGAATTAGAATAACTACGAACTTAGAATCCAGAAATACTTAACAGGAACAGTCACTACTTAGTTACTTTTATATTACTACTTTTTAGAAACTGTCACTACTTACTTTTAACCCAAAAAAGGATTTAGAACAAACTTAGA